>LR812531.1:12444923-12657423 GCA_903798195.1 Danio kyathit
TAAACTGGCATTGGGCGGGTTAAAAGAATATAAACATAGACAGCGTTCCAGCACGAAAAAGACATTTTCAAAGCAGAATATCTGACTTCAGCATTGTTTTTCAGATAAACAGGTATGTTCACTTAGCATGTTTCTTAAATATCTGCAAACATATTATGGTATTTTTATGCTTTAGAAGAGTCAAAAACGTACATACAGCACCTTAAAAGACAACGAGACGATGCTTTCTCAAGCCAAACATTCAACTAAATGTTTGTCACAGTGACTTAGGAAGCATTATGCCACATGATGACCCTGCACATATTTTCTGCTGAAAAGGCACAGTATGTCATTTTCACCACTAGAGGGTGCATATTCATTCATTCATTCATTCATTTTCTTGTCGGCTTTGTCCCTTGCGGGGTCGCCACAGCGGAATAAACCGCCAACTTATCCAGCACGATTTTACGCAGCGGATGCCTTCCAGCCGCAACCCATCTCTGGGAACTTCCACACACACATTCACACTCATACACTATGGACAATTTAGCTTACCCATTCACCTGTACTGCATGTCTTTGGACTGTGGGGGAAACCGGAGCACCGGAGGAAACCCACGCAAACCCAGGGAGAACATGCAAAACTCCACACAGAAAACGCCAACTGACCCAGCCCAGCCGAGGTTCGAACCTGCGACCCAGCAACGTTCTTGCTGTGAGGCAACAGCACTACCTACTGCGCCACTGGGCAGGGTGCATATTCACAACAAAAAAGGCGTAGTTTGATGACCCCGTGACTGTGTGTAAAATAATGGGAGTTCTCTGCAGATTATAATGATGTTACCATTATGTGTGTCTTATGCCTTGTCCAGTTTTCATATTTATAACCACATGAACAGCTGTATACACTAAAACAGGGACCTATTATGAGTGTATGAACATCGCATTAACACTGTCGCTTCACTGGTACTAGAATAAAGATTTAATGTTTTTGCCATTGAAAATTAACAAGGTATTGTGCATTACATTGTCAAAATGTCAATTCTGTTTAATGCACTTCAATGAAAGCTTACACATAGTTATTCAGAAATAAGTTCAACATTTCTATTGAACACAATTTTTCTTTATTATGGTTTCAAGCCTCTTGAGGCATCAAAAGCAACTTGGTCCTTTATTGGGAAATCAGAAACCCACATTTAAAGGAGACACAAAACTTTACAAAGTATTCATTATTTCAGTTAAGCAATTGAAATAAGAACGAAATGAAAGTGAAAGTCCAACAAGCAGCCCAATGCCACTCTTCTACCATTGATGCTTACATCAAAAATACAAGTCATACTATTGTCACCTACACAGCAAAAACTGGGGAGTTAAATTTTCGATGTTAAATCTTTCAGAGTTAATTTCAACTCTCAAAATGTAATTTAACACATAATGTAGAATTGTGTCAAGTGCTGGAGTCATTTAAAGGAGTTGATTATCAGAGTTGCTTTAACTCCCACCAGGAGTTATGATGACACTCCGCCCAAGCGCCCAGCCCCTCCCACATTTTAAGTTAGTCTGTCTCTGAGAGAAATCGCCATTAACAGCATGGTGTAGTTTTTGGCAGTAAGTACATTTTAAGCTATTATATTTATTCAATTATGATATGTGTACAACACTAGCATGTGCAATATGCAACACAGAACCCTGCACAAGTAAAATAGCTCTATATGATATAAAAACAACAAAGATGTTTTTTAAACGCAAAGACATGATTTAAAAACTAGTTTTGTTATCTGTCGTCATGTATTTGAACCATTAAGGCATTAAATAATTAACATTTCATTAATAAAACTATATAGTCTAAATGCTGTGGTTAACTGGCTGCGTGACCTGCGTCTCATTTAGCGCCCTCAATCAGCGAGATCGCCATCAACCGCATGGTGCAGTTTTCGGTGGTAAGTAGGCTACATTTAAGCTATTATACTTATTCAATTATGATTTATGATGTGTATGACTTGAGCATGTGCAATATTATGCAGTACAAAGCCCTGCACAAGTAGACAAATATGTCTATATTTATAGCAAACCGAGGAAACGAGATTGCTAGCAAAGCGTGCTAGTCTGCATATTGGAAGAGTTTGTTAACCTTACCAAAAAGAGGGAATGTCAGTTTATATGTGACGTTAGGCCCAATATACTTTTGTATTAACACGATATATTAATCGGAATGTTCTTAAATAAATCCGAAGATTTTGTTTTGTTTTTGCGTGATAAAACGTTTGTTTGCAAAGACATGATTTAAACACCTATCGTTGTGTACTTCTCGTCATGTACACGGACTATTAAGGCAGAATTATTAACGAACATTAATAAAACGATATACTAACATAATATACTCGAGGAACTTGAGATCGACATGTTCCCTAGATAGTGTTGTTCACTGCTCTCTTCCCCTGCAGACGGGAAATCGGCTGAACTTGAAGCTTGCTTCATTCAGAAAAATAAATAAAACTATTTGCGCTACACGATGCACACTATCTCCAGAATTAAAGACGCTTTCAACTGGATTAATGGCAGAATATCCTGTGGTGTTCACTACGCAGGGCACTTACATGTACGATCGGAACAAATATTTGAAGGGCTAAGAGAAACATACGGGGGCGCGAGGATGAGGAGGATTAAGAGCGACGTTAAGTTTCGTTTTTTCGAAAAACGTCTTTTCTTTGTTGTTGCTCCCTGATCAGTGCCTGAACGCGATCAGACTGAGGTGCACTCATTGTCTGTGCGACGATTATTGTGATTTTTAATGCTAAAATACTATCCTGGAATGTTTACAGTGTTCTTCCTTTGAGTCAAATGCCTTAGCATTTAAGGATGCTGGTCCAGGTCAAGCACGGCAAACAACAGAAGTATGTGAAGCTGGATTGTGTTGATGAGCGGTTTGATTTCATGGAATTTCATCTAAAAGGTTTGTTTCATTTCACTTCATCAAACTATTTTAAAGTATGGTAATTAATATAGTAATATATATGTTCTAATTTATCTTTCTGACTTTTTTTTACATGCCTGTTGTATTCCTTATAGATGAGATAAATTGAAATAAATTCACCTAAAATGAAAGTATGCTTGCATAAAAATGTTGAATTAAAAACATAAATCTTTTCATCTTTTTCAGTCGTTCAGAGATTTTGCTTGCCACCCGGTGCATAATGTACATACAAGGGATGCAACAGGGACTGAAGTTGATGAAAAAATATTTAGTGACCACATTGGTCAAGGCAATGTGCTGCTGACAGTTTTTGCAAATGGAGGTGAGTTTAAGTTTTTTATTAAGCACTTAGAATAAATTGAGCAATTTCATGTTTCTGAAAATTTTTAAGTGTTAATGTTTTCTGTTTCTTTAGAATTTTCAGACTCCGTTTCCTCTGAGATTTCTGACTCAACCAGCAGCTCAAGTACATCAACTGTAATTTTAGATGAGGTCCCTAACAAGAGACAAAGAACTGAAGAGACAGCTGCACTATCTGCTAAACAGGTTAGAACAAAGCAAAGAATCATTATTTAGCTACTAACTTGGGTGTTATTCCAAATTCAGAAGGACTAAGACTTTAGTAAAACTTATACAAATGGGGATATTTGTAATAAAATCTGACCGCTTTCTGTAACACCAATGTAAAAGTGGTTTTCTAAATATTTGAAAGTGGTTGCTTATGTTGTAAATGTATATACTGACATACTCGAAGATTTCATTTTAAAAAGTTAATTTGCCTTCTAAAGGTGTCAGTAATTTATGACAGAATTTTATTTATTTAAATTGTGTTTATTTGTTAAATTTGTTTCATTTATTTTTTTATTAGTTGGTTGAAGATGTGCAAAAATTCAGATCTGGTGGTGATGCAGTACTACAGGAGTATCAAGAAACAGAAACCCTGACCGATGCAACACGAAGACAAATGATTAACATACTGGTGGCTCATATAATCGAAAAACATGGGTAATTTTTGCAAGTTAATTTCTTTTTCTTAACTGTATGGCTATTGCATTAAGTATGATTACTAATTCAATATCTTCTCTTAGGAAACTCCCTACTAAAGCTATCAGAGAACAGTATGCTCTTGGCATAGCAAAGCAGTTCCCTTCTCTCAGAGATCCTTATTCAAAGAAGGGCTATGTATGTTATTTTTTGCAATTCACTTTAATGTCATACTTGCAATGTTATGACATGCTGTTTTTGTGACATTTTAAATTTGATTCTTTGTGATTTTGCCCTGAACATGGCAAAGGACTAAAAAATGTCTTATTTCAGGAGCACTTCTATGACGCTGCAAGCAACACTGGATACATCGTCTTGCGTTTGAAAACAGTTCACAGGAAGAATCATCGAGGATCTGTGTCATTAGATGACCCTCCTGAGGTTTCACATAGAGGCCCAAATGCCAAAGGGCTACTGATTTTGAAGGGCAGCTTGATGGAGATGCTTGTAAAGAGGCCATGCCTTTGCTTAACCATACTACTGATAGGTCCATAATTTTCGAGAAGATGAGAGAGGCGTTTCAACATCGTCAGAATCTTGTTAAAGATTTCTGGTAAGTTTTGAATATTACATTTTCAATGGCATTCGATTCAGAAGTGTTTTTCACAGAATAATATCTTCTTTATTTAAAGGTGGATCAGGATTTTGCTCTTCTTTTTGAAGAAGATACGTCGTCCAGGCTGCTTCAAATGTGGGACATTATTCAGGCCAAATGTCATAAAAGAGGCCAAGCACCTTACTTCAACATCAGCGTTGAGCCAGTTACTGATCTCAGCAACAAGTTCACAAGGAAGTGATCTTGATTAGCCAAGTAAGTTGTGTTTGATTCATTATGGTTGATGTACCTAAATGCTTCGAGCATTTGCTATATTGCAGTTACAGTTACTCTGTATATTGTTCTGATGACTAAACCATGACAAAATGGTGAACATTACAATCTACATATTTTTCAGGATGAATTTGTTCAATTTAAACAAATTTACACTAACAAATCTTAGGCTAAACATGAACAAAAGTAAAACTTTTTTTAGTTCTTTTATTACATTGTTTTAGTTAAATAATTCATGTGAATCTTTGCCTTCAGTCTATGATCCGGAAATGTCATCCCTGTGTTGTGATACATCTCCATCCACCACCACCTGGAGGACTAAAGTCTCCAAAATGAGTACAAGTGATGTGTGTTAAAGACTTGTAATCTTTCATAAGGTAAGCAATTATAATAATGTTTGTGGTTTGCTCAAACTGAATGAATCTTTAAGTCTTTACATGCGTTTCAATAATCACAGCCCAATGAGCACTTGTATGACCATCACTTATAATGTTTACTCTGTAGCAACCATTATATGTTGTCTAATGTTCATTGTTCTTCTTATCCTTAGTCATGCTGCAGTTTGGCTGAGCATCTGAGCAACAATCAATGTCAGCATCCATACCTCCTTGCGATTGGACATCAAAACAAGATTGACAACTTCTATATCGTCCTGGATAAACACCTCATCCCATGCCAGGCAAACCGCTCCCTTGGAGAATTTGATGAACTTTTCAAAGCACATTTTGTGTTAATTTGTCTTATGATAGTGCACTTGTGAATTTTACAACATTCCTGCAGACAACTCCGTACAACGGAGGGATTTGAGAGCCAGATTACTTAATCAGAAAGTGACCTTATCTTAATTTCTGAGCATTAAGGTGTTAATAAAATGCTGACCTGTTTTTTAGTCAGAAACCACATTCCAGTAGTCAAAAGTCGAACATAGCTACTTTCCAGGATCTAAGTTTAAATTGATTTGATTTCAGCAAGGCTGTAGGCATCTACTTGAAATTAACTTGAAATGTCACTTGAAGAATGTGCAACAATTTGATCAGAAGCCACTCCCCACCTGGAATTTGCTAAAAGGCAACTGAAGCTCTCAGACCATAAGAAACAAAATTCTCTGGTCTGATAAGACTAAATTGAACTTTGGAGTGAATGCCAGGCACTGCTCATCACCAGACTAATACCATCCCTACAGTGAAGCAGCATCATGCTGTGGGGATGTTTTTCAGCAGCAGGAACTGGAAGACTAGTCAGGATAGAGGGAAAGATGAACGCAGCAATGTACAGAGACGTCCTGAATGAAAACCTGCTTCAGAGTGCTCTTGACCTCAGACTGGGGCAACGGTTCATCTTCCAGCAGGACAATGACCCAAAGCACTCAGCCAAAATATCAATGGAGTGGCTTCACAACTACTCGGTGAATGTCTTGGCCCAGCCAGAGCCCAGACCTAAATCCTATTGAACATCTCTGGAGAAATCTGAAAATGGCTGTACATCGTTGCTTCTCCAACCTGATGGAGCTTGAGAGGTACTGCAAAGAGGAATGGGCAAAAATTCCCAAAACAGACAGGTGTGCCAAGCTTGTGGCATCATATTTAAAAAGACTTGAGGCTGTAATTGCTGCCAAAGGTGCATCAACAAAGTATGAGCAAAGGCTGTGAATACTGATGTACATGTGATTTTTCAGTTTTTTTATTTTTAATAAATTTGCAGCGATTGCAAAATCTTTTTTTCACATTGTCATTATGGGGTATTGTGTGTAGAATTTGAGGAAAAAATGAATTTAATCCATTTGGAATAAGGCTGAAACATAAAAACATGTGGAAAAAGTGAAGCGCTATAATACTTTCCGGAAGCACTGTATGACTAGAAAACCTCAAGAAATGATAATTTTCTCTTAAACTGCACTCAGATGAATATTACAGTTCAATGGGGTTTAGTAGAAACATTTTTGTCCTGAAGCTCTTATAGCCATTTTACTTGGTGGGATAGTAACATTTCATCCTCATTTTCTTTTCTTAAATCTATTTCAATAAAAATGTCATTTTGCTAAAAATGCAACTGTTTGCAGCAATGCAGCCACAATTATCACAAAATGTTTAGTTAAAAACACAAGGATGCTCAAGGGTTGATGTTTTATGGGCATTAAATGTGATATTTTTGTTTATTAATAAATAATAACATTTATTTTATTTTTTTTTTACAGCAAACAGCCTAATGAATGTTATTTTTGGAGGATGTATGGCTGTAAGAATGAACGCTGCACCTTCAAGCATATTCCAGAAAACAAGGGCATTGATCGACCTAAAGCCAAACCACACACTGACTCTCAGCATAATGTCAGCGATTTAAACACCCTAAAATCACTATAATTAGTTGGATATAGTAAATGTTTCAAATGCATAAAACTTTGGCGCATGGTGTTTGGTCATTTAGCTACATTTCACATTTAATTTCTTTTTCTTTTTAAAAAAAAAAGTCTTAATATCTGCATAGTTGAAGAGAGTTTGGATGAACAGGTATGATGGCTAAAGTTTAATCCACTTTTATTTTCTTTTTTTTCTCCCACAGATTAATACATGTACAATTTTAAGTCAGTTACTGGTTTTAGTTGCTGGCTTTGCGAATCTGTGACATGATGCTTTATATTAAATATAAGCGATCAAAAGTTTAATACTGGTCACCGCAGAGGTTTAATTTTATTTTAAGTATTCTGAGAAGTATTTCCCTTAATGATGACCGTGTCTAAGGGTTTTAAACCGTAAGTATCATTACACTGGTTTTATTTGACTTCTGACTCGCAGGATTTAACCTGCTTCAGTAAAAACAGAAATATAAAATGTCGAATTCAATTTAAGATCAGTCTCGTGCCACTTCTGCAGTAGAAATGACCTGCAGTACACAGTATCATCCATATTAGTTAGGCTGGAAAATAAAGCTTTCAGTTGTATTGATTATTGTTATGCCTGTAAAGCGCTTCAAAATTGTTCTCTGTAATACAATAAAAGGTGACTGTAAAATCTGCTATTAGTAGCTTGGATTGTTTTTTTGTTCTAGTGGTAGGACACAACAAACTTACTTTCTCTTCATTTTGACATTTATGATTTAAATGGAGAAAAACAGTGTTACAGTAAAATTGATTAGAGGGCACTTTTTATAAAAAAAGTGACTGAACATAATGTAAATCAAATAATGTTGTGTATCCAAAAATAAAGAAAGAAGCGGACCAAAGAATAGTGCGAACACGTGTCCATGTGTGAAGCTCATTTCTGGATTTGTGAATCCCAGATTTATCACTGCAATCAAAGGGTTTGTGTTATGTTGAAGTTTCAAAAAAGACCAGTTTAACTGTGCCAGAGACCAAACGGAAATTGAAATGATTAAGAAAAGTGAAGGTTCATCAAGTTTCTAGTTCATCAAGAATTATGGCTACAAAATCAGAATTGGGCATCAAGACCTGCAGTCCAATGACTGCCTATAAGACAGGATTCATCAGGACCTTTTCACGGGTACACATTTAGCACCGATTAAAAACAAAAAAAAACGACTAAACAAAATAAGTAAACACTCCTATTGATAAATTCTTTAAATAAGTTACAAATCCCTATTTAAAAGGATAGTTCACTCAAAACTGAAATACTCATTTACTTATTCCTTGTTCCCAAACCTTTGAATATAGTCTTATAATTACAAATTAGTTTTAAATAATGTTTGAAAACCTGTAACCATTGACATTCATAAAACATGCTATGAAAATCAATGGTTACAGGTTTCCAACAGAGCCAATAAACAATGGAACAAGTGAAGGGGTGAGTACATTTTCATTTTTGGGTGAACTATCCTCAGATTTAAAGAATGGAGCACTAGTTTTGCAAGATGGTCTATATGGGATTTATTACTGTGGGCTGTGCCTTTGGGGCATTTCTCCCAAGTTAGGAATACTCCAGCTAAAATGGAAATGTGGACATTTGAAAAAGCAGCTGAAAACTCACTTGTTCAAACTTGCTTATGTTTTATTATAGTCACTTCTTTACCCTTTAACTGTAGAGTGCTGCTTTTGTTTTTGGTCCTCATTTTATATTTGTTGTGAAACACTTTGTGACTCTTGTTCTAGAAAGGTGATTTACTAAAAAAGAAAAAAAAGTCCACCTTTACTGTTTTGTTAATTCTGATCACGTTTTCCACAAAATAGAAGTTAAATGTTTAAGTGCCTTGGCCTATTTTGTAAAACCACTGATTTAAACTATCAGTATTCACATATGTTTTTTTTTTTTTTTTTAAATAGTTGGTTAACTTTACGTTATCGTGTTGATATATTGCATTTGAAGTCTTTTAACTTGATGTCCGCTGGGCCAAAAATCTATTAAAGACCATCGGCATTTTAATAATTTATTTGACTGTCGATTAATGCAAGGGAAAATGTTCCATTATATTTTTCAGAAACTGCATAATTCCGATGCGAAAGGCTTAATATTATTCAATATGTCATTTTGTGGCCTCTCGAGCATACTTGTCACTCTAATTTCATTCTTAATTCCCCTTGTTATAGGAAAAAGTTACCTCTTTGCTCTGTGGCTTGTACTATATTTTCTCTGTGATGTTTATGACTGTTTACGGCGTACTGTAACTTTTGGTTTTATTGCAATAATATAAAATAAGAACATTGGTCACGCCCCCCCATCACCTTGTGATCTGCCATGACAGCCGCAAACGAGTCCCGAAGTGTCCGTCTTGAACACAAACTGTAAAGATCTCGAAGGCTTGGTTTTCAACTCCGCCCTTGAGTTGACCGCTGTCCGCAGTCGTGACTCAAGCTGAACCAAAGACTAAATATGCAAGACGTCGAACGCACATCTTACTTTCTCTTTCTATTATAAAGTGCGTCCGACAGTCACGACGTTACCGTTACATGAATGACTCATTTGAGGTTTAGGCTACAGAAGGACAACGCCGCGTGACTTTACAACAACGGAATGTGGCCATTTTCATAATCGTTTCGAAGGTTTTCGTATCGCTTTTAGCGTAAATAAAAAACGAAACGATTCTTTTGCACAGCTCTTTTTTCCCATTATATAATCTTTGATAGCAAGGGAGTCCCCTGGTTGTTCGGGAGCTCTACACTTCGTAAGATGGATAGATTTTTTTATGATTGTTTGTAATTCATGAAGAAAAGTCAAATGCTACATCTTGGACAGCATGAGGGTGAGCAATAATGAGAGATTTTCATATTTCATACCGACCTGAAGGGATTGTTTACCCAAAAATAAAACTTTCCTCACCATTTACACACTCACGTGTGTAAGGTAAGGGCTACACATTTGCTCAGTTCTGATTTGAATATGTGTTTTGGAATTAATCCCATATTTCATACCCACCTTGAAGCGAGTTGTTTATCCACAAAATGAAATATTCCTCACCATTTACACACTCAAGTGGTTCTAAACTTTCATACATTTCTTCTGTTGAACACAAACAAGATATAATGAAGAATGCTGGGGAAAAAATAACCATTGACATCCATAGCATGAACAAAATATTGTCAAAACTACTATGGGAAACAATCTTCTTCCTTCGTATTCAACAGAAAAGAAACTCAAGCGGATTTTGACAAGTGGAAGATGAGTAAACGATGACCAAATTTTCATTTTTGGGTAAACCATCCATTTAAATGACTGCAAAGGAAAATTACCTTTTCTTTATTTCTTTTTGTTTTGTTCTTTACAAAAATTGGGACATTTTTGGAAATCTCTACCACTTATTAACTGACAGTTACTTTCAGTCAGGGAACAATGAGAAGTATCTATATCTGCTCTGTTGGGGATTTCCTGAGATAAATCTGGTGCTAAAGCAAACAAAGAAAAAAAAAAGTCAGTTGCTCTTGTTTCAGTGTGAGAGTAATAATGTGCATCAAGCAGCCAAAGGTCATATTGCACAACTCAAATAAAACGAAGTGCGAAGAACTTGTATTTCACAACCTTGTGTTTTTGTCATATAAGATGGAGTCAGTTCTAACAAGACCTGAGGGTTGGATTTTTACTCTTGGCAGTTTTTGCAATTGTGCACTTTCACCATGAATGTGTTCAAAGTCTTGATCGCAGCAGCAGCTCTTCTCACATCTGAAGGTAAGGGTTACACATTTGCTCAGTTCTGAATTGAATATGTTGTTTTGGAATTAATCCCAATCCCATGTTTCTTTTATCAAGGGTTTATGGTTCGAGGACCTGCTCAGCCTCTGGTCGCCACAGCTTGGAAGCTCCATGATTTTGCCTTGTTTTGTTGAAACACCTTTACCTTTGGAAGAGCTGGAGGGTTCGAATGGAAAAGGACAGATGAAGAAGAACTAGTGCACTTGTTTCAGAATGGAGCGGACTTACCTGAGGCTCAGTTTCAGTCGTACAGAGGCAGAGCACGTTTTTTTTCTGAGCAGATCCTTAAAGGAAACTTTTCACTTCTTTTGGAAATATAACAGTTGCAGATGCTGGTATCTACAAATGTGTGGTTTACTCTTACCTGGACGTTGGAGAAACCTATGTCACAATTCAGTACGTGGGTGAGTATTTTGTTTAATTAAAACAGGGGTGTCAAACGCGGTCCTGGAGGGCCGGTTGTCCTGCAGATTTTAGCTCCAACTTGCCTCAATACACCTGCAAAGATGTTTCTAGGAAGCCTAGTAAGAGCTTGATTAGCTAGCACAGGTGTTGTTCTGATTGGGGTTGGAACTAAACTTTGCAAGACACCGGCCCTTCAGGACCGAGTTTGGACACCCCCTGAATTAAAACATTATCTTTAAACATGCCGGTTTTGAAAATGACAACGATTAATCATCTTTTGTTAACAGCGCGTGTAGTTGTGACAGGAGAAGATCAGATAATGTTTGCTCATGTGGAGAGGATGTTGTTTTGAATTGCGTGGTCGGACTCGCACATTCCCCCTGAACACTTTGATGAAGTCTCATGGAAGAAGATGGACAGACGATCAGACATCATTCCTGTCTTGCTTTTCCAAAACGGCACAATATTCACAGAATCGTCCGACAGGTTTTACAGGGACAGAGTAGAGTTTTTCAGAGAACAGTTTCCCAAAGGCAACTTCTCAATGAGACTAAAAAATGTCCAGACTGCAGACAAGGGCAAATACATTTGTGAAGTCCATACCGAATATTCAGTGAGGTCTGCAACTGTGGAAATAGGGCAGTTAGGTAAGTCATTTGACAAATACACATTTATTAATAAGATGTTTAGGAGGGCTTCCATTCAGCAAGGATGCATTCAGTTGATTGTGTATCCAGACAAAAAACATTAAGCACAATGGTGCCAAGTAGGCCTAGTGCAGGGGTTAAACTCGGTTCCTGAAGAGCCGCCAGCCCTACACAAGTTTAGTTCCCACCTTGCTTCAACACACTTGCCTGTAGGTTTCAAACAAGTCTGAAGGACTCAATTAGTACGATCAGGGTTGTGTGTTAATTAGAGTTGGAACTAAACTGTGCAGAGTTGCGGCCCTCCATAAGTTTCACACTGATGGCCTAGTGGTGTTAGTGCGTCGACATATTGGGCTCGTTTCGTTGTTCACAGTTTGTGGACAAACATAATATACAAAAGTGCTTTTCCACTGCGTAAGCACGGCAATGGTTCAGTTTGGCACAGCTCACTGTGGGCTTTTCCACTGAGTTCTATACCGAGTACCTGGTACTTTTCTAGTCCCACCTTGGGTGAGGTTCCATGCAAAGCCATACCATTATCAAAATGTGACGTATACACATTGGATTGCATCACTGGATTGTGACATGAGACATCAAACCCACCTGTGTTTAAATTGTCAGCAGCAGTCACTGCTGTGTTGTTGGTTTTCCAAAGGGAAACCATTTTTATACCTTTGCAAGAAATAGACACCAGAAGTGGCCACATCGTGATCAGTAGAAGATGTTTCTTTACAGTGGTAGCCCATGGAGTGGATGGAACGAGCCAGAATGAAAACGCTTTTCAGGCAGTAAAGGTGGAGCAGCTATAGTGATAATCCCATCCACTTTAAAGATCAGTTCACCCAATACTTAAAATTCTGCTATTAATAACTCACTTCTCATGTTGTTATTAATATTAATTCCTTACATTTATATATCTCTTTTCCTGGACACTCAAAACGCTTTACACATTGGGGGAATCTCCTCATCCACCACCAGTGTGCAGCATCCACCTGGATGACGCGAATGCAGCCATATTGTGCCCAAACCGCACTCCACACACCAGCTGATTGGTGGAGAGCAGACAGAGTGATGAAGCCAATTAAGATATGGGGATGGTTAGGAGGCCATGATGGACAGTGGCCAGTGAGGCAAAATTTGGCCAGGATGCCGGGTTTAACCCCTTACTCTTTTTCGAAGAACATTGTGGGATTTTAATGACCACAGAGAGTCAGGACCTCGGTTTAATGTCTCACCCGAAAGACGGCGCTCACTGAGCAGTATAGAGTCCCCGTCACTATACTGGGGCATTAGGACCCACACAGACCACAGGCTGGGCGCCCTCTGCTAGTCTCACTAACACCACTTCCGGCAGCACCCTAGCTTTCCCATGTGGTCTCCCATCCAGGTACTTGCCCCGGCACCAGTTCTTCTTAGCTCAGTGGGTGGCCATTGTGAGAGTTGCAGAGAGCTAGTTTCCCGCTACTGTTCAAATCATTCATCTTTGGAACACAAATGAAGATATTTTAGATGAAATCATAGAGCTCCTTCATTGTCCATAGACAGCAACGAAAGCTCACTCCAGAAAAGGTACCAAAAACATTGCCAAAATGTTCCATGTGACATCTGTGGTTCAGCTGTAATCATATGAAGCTCTAATAAATCTTTTGTGAGCCAAAAAAAAGCCTACTTTTTGCTACATCAATGCAAGCTTCATATTGGCTGTAAATCTGGATCTTTTATAATTGTTTGCCACACAAAAATGTTCTAGGAGCTTCGTATGATTACAGTTGAACCACTGAACTCACATAGAATTATTTTGCATCCTTTTCTGGACTTGAACTTTGATGTCTATGGATGATGAGGGAGCTCTTGGATTTCATCTAAAATATATTAAATTGTGGGTCACAGGGGATTAGAACAACATTAATAAAAAAATAATATTGGTTAATAGAAATTTTTGCTTGAACTAAGCCTTTAAATCAGGGGTGTCCAAACTCGGTCCTGGAGAGCCTGTTTCCTGCCATAATTTAGCTCCAACTTCCTTCCACGCACCTGCCTGGAAGTTTTGTATACCTAGAAAGAGCTTGATTAGCTGGTCAGTTGTGTTTAATTTGGGTTGGAACTAAAATATGCAGGACACCGGCCCTCCCGGACCAAGTTTGGACATCCCTGCTTTAGATGGTGGAAATGCAAACTGATCTGAGCAAAACTGACCTGTACCGCACCACGCAGTGGAAAAGAGTCTAACCTAACAAGTCAAAAGTACATATTGAAATCTGTATCATGCACAGTACATGGACCCTAGTGAATGTGTATAGTGTGCTGATGTGTAAAAACAAAAGCTGGTACTGGAGGGCTGGTGTCATGCATCATTTAGCTCTTCTCAACACACTTGCCTGGATGGTTTAAGAATACCTAGTAAGTGTTTGAATAGGGTTGGAGCTAAAATCTACAGGACCGTGTGGAGACCCCTGCATTAGATTTTACAGTGAAAATATTGCTAAATGAATTTAAAATGACAAAACATTACAAACATCTTGTGTCTCTCATGTAGGACTGTCCACTCTACACATCATTACACTGATGCTTTGTTGTATTTCCCTCTTGATGACTTTTGTCTTAAGTATTCCAATAACAATCTATATAACAAAAAAAGGTAAGGCAAGCATTACGTTTACATTTAAATGTTATATGTATAGGGAATCTATATTAATAAGATGTTAATTTGCTGCAATGTTGTTTTTTTTATTGTATTACAGATGGATAAGTGTACCCTAGTCAACATTTGAAGTGAATCAATAAAGTTTTAAAAAGATTTCCTAAGAAAATAATCTGTTTATATATATATATATATATATAGGACAACTTTAAGGTTTTGATCCACTTTAAATGTTGACTACTACTGTGTGTGTATATATATATATATATATATATATATATATATATATATATATATATATATGTATATATATATATATATATATGTGTGTATGGATGTGTGTATATGTGTATGTATATATATATATGTGTGTATGTATGTGTGTATATGTGTATGTATATATATATATATGTGTGTATGTATGTGTGTATATGTGTATGTATATATATATATGTGTGTATGTATGTGTGTATATGTGTATGTATATATATATATGTGTGTATGTATGTGTGTATATGTGTATGTATATATATATATATATATATATATATATATATGTGTGTATGTGTATGTGTATATATATATATATGTATGTGTATGTATATGTATATATATATATATATATATATATATATATATATATATATATATATATATATATATATATATATATATATCAATTAATAAAAAAAGTTTGTTCTTCCACAGATACCGGAACAAAACCCATGTACATGAATTATTTGCAAGTCGTCTGTCCCAATGTATGTTTATGTGTTGCATTTATTCTGTGGGGAGTAATTGAAGGTAAGTATGCTGAACTTTTGTAATTCTCTATGCACTTTGAGCAAATCATTTCTCTGACACTGGTCTCTTTTTCCCTCAGGGTCTGTCGTTGAGGTAACGATGTGTGCAACAGTTAATCTGATGAGGATCATTTTATTATTTCTCATGGCTCCATATTTTAATTGGAACACAACCGTTTCTGGTATGTATCTGTATTTTAAAGAAAACTTTATTTGATTGTACATTATACACTCACCAGCCACTTTATTAAACTCACATGCTCCACCACCCATAAATGTAAATATCTAATAATCAGCCAGCCAATCACAGAATCTCAACACATTTAAACCGTAGATGGGGTCAAGATTGTCCAATAGTATCTGGATGCAGCCTTTATGATGCTAGCTGAGATTGCATCACTCAGCGATGCAATGTCAGACACGATGCACTCAATGGAGTGAGTGACGTCACGGTGACGGGTAGGGTTAGGGGTGGGGTTAGGTGAGCGCATTAAAAAGCACTGGATGCAGCTCAGATTGCACTGCAGATTGTCTCCTAATGGTCAAACCAAGTTTCAGAATAGAGAAGGTGATAATTTAAATTTGGCATGTTTTTGGGTGCCAGAAAGGCTAATCTGCAAACTTTTAATACATTTCTGATCTACTGGAACACTCCAGTCCTCTAAAGCTAAACGGTTGAGTTGTACAATTTTTGAATTCATTCAGACGATCACAGAGTGTGGCGAGAGCAACATTAGCTTAGCTTAGCCAAAAAGCATAGAATCACCAAGAGGCGACACTCTAGTGCGATTTGGTAAACAGCCACTAGATGGAGCGGCAGCCATTTTGAAATGAAAATTCCAATAGAACAACAGCATATTATAAGTCTGTAAAATAAACGATTAAAGTGCTGATGATTGTGATAGTAAGTGTTGTATCGTCATCTTTCAGGTTGTATCTCAGCTTTAATGTGCTTTTTAAATAAATAAATAAAAACAAAGCAGCTGCTTGCCATCGCAACAGCAATAAGATCCAATGGACGGCCGATCGCTTTCCCTCCAAAATGGCGAATTCCGGGGCTGTTGCTGGGCGCTGCTGTTGCAATTGAACGGTCTACTGAGTGTCGCCTCTTGGTCATTCTAAGCTCTTTGGCTTAGCTTAGCATAGACCATTGAATTGGATTAGACCATTAGCATCTTGTTAAAAAAATGTTTTGATAATTTTGCTGTTTAAAGGTTGACTCCTCTGTATTTAGATCATGTACAAAGGCACAACGGAAAATGAAAGGTTGCTATTTTTTAAGTTGATATGGCAATCTATTTATAATATGATTTACAAAACTGGTCTGAAAAAGAGAAAGTATTCAGATAGCAGTAGTTTTGTCAGCAAATGTACCATGTTGACACCAGTCAGAGGAGAAGGACCAGACTTTTTCAAAACAACAGTAACTCAAATAAAGCGAGTATCTCTATATGCACAACGCATTTTCCTAATTCTACAGTAATTAGAAACTGTTAGGTTGATCTATATGTCACCAATTTGCAATAGTGTGTAACTTAATCAATAAGGTTTAATTTTTATACAATAGTTTACCTTCAAGGACAAATTTGACTTTAAGTTGTTGCCTAATTCATTTCCTCCCCAGTTGATTTCCATGCTGTCATCCAAAGAGTTATTGAATATACAGGGATCCCTATTGCTTATCTTATGATTTCTACTGCATTTTGCTCAGGTAATTAGGTCAGTTGTTCATTTAATATACTCTTTTAATGTATAGTTTTGCAAAGTATCCCACAAAATACATTTATTATGTCTAACACTTGTCTCATATTTCTTTCGCAGCTGTCCTTCATGATCTGTGGAATTCCTCTGAGTGGACTGAAGTGCTGCTTCTCAGTGTTTTAATTATCGTGCTGTCATCCTTGCCAGTTTTTCTTCAAGCTTTAAGCCACGTTTTCTTCACACTTTATTTTAATATCAACTTTTCCTTTCGATTTATAACAGGTATGTAAGAATTATTTAAGAATTCTATACATTTTAATTGCTAATAAGAATTATGTTGGCTTGAGAAAGTGAATTGATTTAGTTTTTTGAGCTGCTGCTGCTGCTCCTTCTTCTGGGACCAAATTTCTAAATGAATCTTTTCCTCGAGGTCTCAAGAAATAGCTACCAAATTCAGGCCAAACCTTCTGCATGTTCAGACTTGATATATCAAACATTATATAACTGATTAGACTTGTGGGTTTAAATGGGATGGTCAAGCTATAAAAAAAAAACAGACTTTATTTGGCCAAAACGTTTAAACATTAACAAAAGGAAAGGAAGGGAAAGGCAAGTGACATGTGGAAATGTGTGAAATATGCTTTAAGGTGCAGTATGCAAGTTTGACACCCAGTGGTTAAACTAGGTATTGCACTCCTGGATCAAAACAAACTGAAGCGCGGGTTGCCAGATAGGAGCAAGTGATTTAAACCGTGTTCTAAATAAAAGCAACAGCACCCGATAGAAGTAATATTTTCCATATAAAAGGAAGTTTTTGTCAAAACCATCACCTCGAATTGATTATAACGACTTCTATTTCTCACAGCTGAACATCAGAAACCTATGACAGTGATCACCTCATGTGCTTTATTTAGTGCTAAATGCTAACAATGCGAGTTTGAATGCCATTTTACATGACATTTATTGCCATATACTGAAAGCAGCAGCCGATAATTCACCTCGGATCTTGAAAATAAAATAAACCGATTGAAATGGAACTTGAGAACTACATACGTGATTCAGCATCTACATTTAATAATGTTAAAGAGGGCTAATGTGTATTAAATAGATTACAAACCTTACCATTTCGTGAGTGAGTGCATATTCTGTATTTCTGAATGGCTGTATTTAAATTTCTGTCGTTTTTCGTCTGGTGCAAACGACCAAATTGCTCATCACTGCGTATCTCGTCATGAAGCGTGTTGTTAGGACATGCGGTTACAATGTAACCTGCTCATCTAATGTTTACGTTCATAATATTTATACTATTTGCTAATTAATAACCTCATGTGGAACTGAATCTGTCTCATTTTGGAGTCTACTGTCCACCGGAGGTTGCATTTCAGTCGCATGCTTTCAGAGCCTTTCGGAATGAATGAATAAAATACGCTGTTTTCTACCAAGGCAACTCGGAGTGCTGAAATATAATTGGCTAAACTGGCATTGGGCGGGTTAAAAGAATATAAACATAGACAGCGTTCCAGCACGAAAAAGACATTTTCAAAGCAGAATATCTGACTTCAGCATTGTTTTTCAGATAAACAGGTATGTTCACTTAGCATGTTTCTTAAATATCTGCAAACATATTATGGTATTTTTATGCTTTAGAAGAGTCAAAAACGTACATACAGCACCTTTAAAAGACAACGAGACGATGCTTTCTCAAGCCAAACATTCACTAAATGTTTGTCACAGTGAACTTTAGGAAGCATTATGCCACATGATGACCCTGCACATATTTTCTGCTGAAAAGGCACAGTATGTCATTTTCACCACTAGAGGGTGCATATTCATTCATTCATTCATTCATTTTCTTGTCGGCTTTGTCCCTTGCGGGGTCGCCACAGCGGAATAAACCGCCAACTTATCCAGCACGATTTTACGCAGCGGATGCCCTTCCAGCCGCAACCCATCTCTGGGAACTTCCACACACACATTCACACTCATACACTATGGACAATTTAGCTTACCCAATTCACCTGTACTGCATGTCTTTGGACTGTGGGGGAAACCGGAGCACCCGGAGGAAACCCACGCAAACCCAGGGAGAACATGCAAACTCCACACAGAAAACGCCAACTGACCCAGCCCAGCCGAGGTTCGAACCTGCGACCCAGCAACGTTCTTGCTGTGAGGCAACAGCACTACCTACTGCGCCACTGGGCAGGGTGCATATTCACAACAAAAAAAGGCGTAGTTTGATGACCCCGTGACTGTGTGTAAAATAATGGGAGTTCTCTGCAGATTATAATGATGTTACCATTATGTGTGTCTTATGCCTTGTCCAGTTTTCATATTTATAACCACATGAACAGCTGTATACACTAAAACAGGGACCTATTATGAGTGTATGAACATCGCATTAACACTGTCGCTTCACTGGTACTAGAATAAAGATTTAATGTTTTTGCCATTGAAAATTAACAAGGTATTGTGCATTACATTGTCAAAATGTCAATTCTGTTTAATGCACTTCAATGAAAGCTTACACATAGTTATTCAGAAATAAGTTCAACATTTCTATTGAACACAATTTTTCTTTATTATGGTTTCAAGCCTCTTGAGGCATCAAAAGCACTTGGTCCTTTATTGGGAAATCAGAAACCCACATTTAAAGGAGACACAAAACTTTACAAAGTATTCATTTATTTCAGTTAAGCAATTGAAATAAGAACGAAATGAAAGTGAAAGTCCAACAAGCAGCCCAATGCCACTCTTCTACCATTGATGCTTACATCAAAAATACAAGTCATACTATTGTCACCTACACAGCAAAAACTGGGGAGTTAAATTTTCGATGTTAAATCTTTCAGAGTTAATTTCAACTCTCAAAATGTAATTTTAACACATATAATGTAGAATTGTGTCAAGTGCTGGAGTCATTTAAAGGAGTTGATTATCAGAGTTGCTTTAACTCCCACCAGGAGTTATGATGACACTCCGCCCAAGCGCCCAGCCCCTCCCACATTTTAAGTTAGTCTGTCTCTGAGAGAAATCGCCATTAACAGCATGGTGTAGTTTTTGGCAGTAAGTACATTTTAAGCTATTATATTTATTCAATTATGATATGTGTACAACACTAGCATGTGCAATATGCAACACAGAACCCTGCACAAGTAAAATAGCTCTATATTGATATAAAAACAACAAAAGATGTTTTTTAAACGCAAAGACATGATTTAAAAACTAGTTTTGTTATCTGTCGTCATGTATTTGAACCATTAAGGCATTAAATAATTAACATTTCATTAATAAAACTATATAGTCTAAATGCTGTGGTTAACTGGCTGCGTGACCTGCGTCTCATTTAGCGCCCTCAATCAGCGAGATCGCCATCAACCGCATGGTGCAGTTTTCGGTGGTAAGTAGGCTACATTTAAGCTATTATACTTATTCAATTATGATTTATGATGTGTATGACTTGAGCATGTGCAATATTATGCAGTACAAAGCCCTGCACAAGTAGACAAATATGTCTATATTTATAGCAAACCGAGGAAACGAGATTGCTAGCAAAGCGTGCTAGTCTGCATATTGGAAGAGTTTGTTAACCTTACCAAAAAGAGGGAATGTCAGTTTATATGTGACGTTAGGCCCAATATACTTTTGTATTAACACGATATATTAATCGGAATGTTCTTAAATAAATCCGAAGATTTTGTTTTGTTTTTGCGTGATAAAACGTTTGTTTGCAAAGACATGATTTAAACACCTATCGTTGTGTACTTCTCGTCATGTACACGGACTATTAAGGCAAAATTATTAACGCAACATTAATAAAACGATATACTAACATAATATACTCGAGGAACTTGAGATCGACATGTTCCCTAGATAGTGTTGTTCACTGCTCTCTTCCCCTGCAGACGGGAAATCGGCTGAACTTGAAGCTTGCTTCATTCAGAAAAATAAATAAAACTATTTGCGCTACACGATGCACACTATCTCCAGAATTAAAGACTCTTTCAACTGGATTAATGGCAGAATATCCTGTGGTGTTCACTACGCAGGGCACTTACATGTACAATCGGAACAAATATTTGAAGGGCTAAGAGAAACATACGGGGGCGCGAGGATGAGGAGGATTAAGAGCGACGTTAAGTTTCGTTTTTTCGAAAAACGTCTTTTCTTTGTTGTTGCTCCCTGATCAGTGCCTGAACGCGATCAGACTGAGGTGCACTCATTGTCTGTGCGACGATTATTGTGATTTTTAATGCTAAAATACTATCCTGGAATGTTTACAGTGTTCTTCCTTTGAGTCAAATGCCTTAGCATTTAAGGATGCTGGTCCAGGTCAAGCACGGCAAACAACAGAAGTATGTGAAGCTGGATTGTGTTGATGAGCGGTTTGATTTCATGGAATTTCATCTAAAAGGTTTGTTTCATTTCACTTCATCAAACTATTTTAAAGTATGGTAATTAATATAGTAATATATATGTTCTAATTTATCTTTCTGACTTTTTTTTACATGCCTGTTGTATTCCTTATAGATGAGATAAATTGAATTAAGTTCACCTAAAATGAAAGTATGCTTGCATAAAAATGTTGAATTAAAAACATAAATCTTTTCATCTTTTTCAGTCGTTCAGAGATTTTGCTTGCCACCCGGTGCATAATGTACATACAAGGATGCAACAGGGACTGAAGTTGATGAAAAAATATTTAGTGACCACATTGGTCAAGGCAATGTGCTGCTGACAGTTTTTGCAAATGGAGGTGAGTTTAAGTTTTTTATTAAGCACTTAGAATAAATTGAGCAATTTCATGTTTCTGAAAATTTTTAAGTGTTAATGTTTTCTGTTTCTTTAGAATTTTCGACTCCGTTTCCTCTGAGATTTCTGACTCAACCAGCAGCTCAAGTACATCAACTGTAATTTTAGATGATGGTCCCTAACAAGAGACAAAGAACTGAAGAGACAGCTGCACTATCTGCTAAACAGGTTAGAACAAAGCAAAGAATCATTATTTAGCTACTAACTTGGGTGTTATTCCAATTCAGAAGGACTAAGACTTTAGTAAAACTTATACAAATGGGGATATTTGTAATAAAATCTGACCGCTTTCTGTAAACACCAATGTACAAGTGGTTTTCTAAATATTTGAAAGTGGTTGCATTATGTTGTTAAATGTATATACTGACATACTCGAAGATTTCATTTTTAAAAAGTTTAATTTGCCTTCTAAAGGTGTCAGTAAATTTATGACAGAATTTTATTTATTAAATTGTGTTTTATTTGTTAAAGTTGTTTCATTTATTTTTTATTAGTCGGTTTGAAGATGGTGCAAAAATTCAGATGCTGGGTGGTGATGCAGTACTACAGGAGTATCAGAAACAGAAACCCTGACCGATGCAACACGAAGGACAAATGATTAACATACTGGTGGCTCATATAATCGAAAAACATGGGTAATTTTTGCAAGTTAATTTCTTTTTCTTAACTGTATGGCTATTGCATTAAGTATGATAATTAATTCATATCTTCTCTTAGGGAAACTCCCTACTAAAGCTATCAGAGAACAGTATGCTCTTGGCATAGCAAAGCAGTTCCCTTCTCTCAGAGATCCTTATTCAAAGAAGGGCTATGTATGTTATTTTTTGCAATTCACTTTAATGTCATACTTGCAATGTTATGACATGCTGTTTTTGTGACATTTAAATTTGATTCTTTGTGATTTTGCCCTGAACATGGCAAAGGACTAAAAAAATGTCTTATTTCAGGAGCTGCAAGCAACACTGGATACATCGTCTTGCGTTTGAAAACAGTTCACAGGAAGAATCATTGAGGATCTGTGTCATTAGATGACCCTCCTGAGGTTTCACATGGACGCCCAAAATGCCAAAGGCCTACTGATTTTGAAGGGCAGCTTGATGGAGATGCTTGTAAAGAGGCCATGCCTTTGCTTAACCATACTACTGATAGGTCCATTATTTTCGAGAAGATGAGAGAGGCGTTTCAACATCGTCAGAATCTTGTTAAAGATTTCTGGTAAGTTTTGAATATTACATTTTCAATGGCATTTGATTCAGAAGTGTTTTTCACAGAATAATATCTTCTTTATTTAAAGGTGGATCAGGATTTTGCTCTTCTTTTTGAAGAAGATACGTCGTCCAGGCTGCTTCAAATGTGGGACATATTATTCAGGCCAAATGTCATAAAAGAGGCCAAGCACCTTACTTCAACATCAGCGTTGAGCCAGTTACTGATCTCAGCAACAAGTTCACAAGGAAGTGATCTTGATTAGCCAAAAAGTAAGTTGTGTTTTGATTCATTATGGTTGATGTACCTAAATGCTTCGAGCATTTGCTATATTTGCAGTTACAGTTACTCTGTATATTGTTCTGATGACTAAACCATGACAAAATGGTGAAACATTACAATCTACATATTTTTCAGGATGAATTTGTTCAATTTAAACAAATTTACACTAACAAATGTTAGGCTAAACATGAACAAAAGTAAAACTTTTTTTAGTTCTTTATTACATTGGTTTTAGTTAAATAATTCATGTGAATCTTTGCCTTCAGTCTATGACCTGGAAATGTCATCCCTTCTGTTGTTGATACATCTCCATCCACCACCACCTGGAGGACTAAAGTCTCCAAAAATGAGTACAAGTGATGCTGTTGAAAGACTTGTAATCTTTCATAAGGTAAGCACTATTATAATAATGTGTTGTGGTTTGCTCAAACATGAATGAAATCTTTAAGTCTTTACATGCATTTCAATAATTCACAGCCCAATGAGCACTTGTATGACCATCACTTATAATGTTTACTCTGTAGCAACACATTATATGTTGTCTAATGTTCATTGTTCTTCTTATCCTTAGTCATGCTGCAGTTTGGCTGAGCATCTGAGCAACAATCAATGTCAGCATCCATACCTCCTTGCGATTGGACATCAGAAAACAAGATTGACAACTTCTATATCGTCCTGGATAAACACCTCATCCCATGCCAGGCAAACCGCTCCCTTGGAGAATTTGATGAACTTTTCAAAGCACATTTTGTGTTTAATTTGTCTTATGATAGTGCACTTGTGAATTTTACACATTCCTGCAGACAACTCTGTACAACGGAGGGATTTGAGAGCCAGATTACTTAATCAGAAAGTGACCTTATCTTAATTTCTGAGCATTAAGGTGTTAATAAAATGCTGACCTGTTTTATTAGTCAGAAACCACATTCCAGTAGTCAAAAGTCGAACATAGCTACTTTCCAGGATCTAAGTTTAAATTGATTTGATTTAATTAAGGCTGTAGGCATCTACTTGAAATTAACTTGAAATGTCACTTGAAGAATGTGCAACAATTTGATCATGCATTTATACATTTAGAGTGCTTTGAAGTGGGGAAGTGTATCATAAAAAATATTGAGATTATTTTTTTAAGCCATTTGATTGATTCATACAATGTCTCAGATGAAAGTTTGTGTGTTGTACATGTTTTTTAAATGTTTTAAATCAGCTTCAAATTGCACTGCAAGTAAAAATAAAGAAATTTAAGATAAATTATTTTGTGTGCTGGAGTTCATTTAATGGTTTTCAATGGTGAAAATAATTCTATCAACCTAAATCTTGCAACTCTGAACAGTGTTGTTTTTCTATATCCCTTTTAGAGTTGTTTTAACACTTTTTGGGAGTCAAAAAACCAACTCTACCTTTAGTGTTATATTTTTATGTATTTGTAAAATGTTAATTTAACTCCAGAAAGTGTGGAGCTATATAAACTCTCAAAAAGTGTTGAAATCAACTCTGTGAGAGTTAATTCAACACTCGTCTTTTTGCTGTGTAGAGGTGCAACTAGGCACTTTCTTATATCTGTATAAATTAGAAATGGTGTTATATTAATTTAATGGTCAAATATGCTTTATCACTGGACAAATTTTATTGGGCATAGAATGGCCAAACTCCAAGTGTATCTGTCTGCGGACTTCAAGAGATGGGGTGTAACTTGTAGTAAGTTAGAGGCGTAACTTGCAGTATCAAGATCCCATTGAACCATGTGAGATGTCACAACAAGATGTTGTTGGCAAGATGGCGGAACAGAAAAAAATTTCAACAAATGTTTTCAATGTTTTCTCCAAATGTATCCACAACCTATTTATTTGATATATTATTATATTCATTCATTTAGCAACTCCACTCACTGACTACCTCCGTTTTGTCATGACAGTTTTCATACTCTGCGTCGCTCACTGTGGTTGCAAATAACAGTACAATGGCGAGAGCGTCAAGTATGAAAGCCTCCGCAACTCGCGGCTGTATGTTAATAACTGTGGTGGTTGAGTTTAGGGTTGGGGTAGGTGTAGACGTTAATATCTGTGATGGTTGGGTTAAGGGTTGGGGTAGGTGTAGACGTTAATAACTGTGATGCTTGGGTTAAGGGTTGGGGTAGGTGTAGACGTTAATAACTGTGATGGTTGGGTTAAGGGTTGGGGTAGGTGTAGACGTTAATAACTGTGATGCTTGGGTTAAGGGTTGGGGTAGGTGTAGACGTTAATAACTGTGATGGTTGGGTTAAGGGTTGGGGTAGGTGTAGACGTTAACTGTGATGCTTGGGTTAAGGGTTGGGGTAGGTGTAGACGTTAACTGTGATGGTTGGGTTTAGGGATGTGGTAGGAATAGACGTTAATAACTGTGATGGTTGGGTTTAGGGATGTGGTAGGAATAGACGTTAATAACTGTGATGGTTGGGTTTAAGGGTTGGGGTAGGTGTAGACGTTAATAACTGATGGTTGGGTTTAGGGATGTGATAGGTATAGACGTTAATAATTGTGATGGTTGGGGTAGGTGTAGACGTTAATAACTATGATGGTTGGGTTTAGGGTTGTGGTAGGTGTAGACGTTAATAACTGTGATGGTTGGGTTTAGGGTTTGGGGTAGGTGTAGACGTTAATAACTGTGATGGTTGGGTTTAGGGATGTGGTAGGAATAGACGTTAATAACTGTGATGGTTGGGTTAACGGTTGGGGTAGGTGTAGACGTTAATAACTGTGATGGTTGGGTTAAGGGTTGGGGTAGGTGTAGACGTTAATAACTGATGGTTGGGTTTAGGGATGTGATAGGTATAGACATTAATAACTGTGGTGGTTGGGTTTAGGATTTGGGTAGGTGTAGACGTTAATAACTGTGATGGTTGAGTTTAGGGTTTGGGGTAGGTGTAGACGTTAATAACTATGATGATTGGGTTTAGGTTTGGGGAAGGTGTAGCCAGTAATAACTGTGATGGTTGGGTTTAGGTTTGGGAAAGGTGAGACATTAATAACTGTGATGGTTGGGTTTAGGGTTTGAGGTAGGTGTAGACATTAATAACTATGATGGTTGGGTTTAGGGTTTGGGGTAGGTGTAGACGTTAATAACTGTGATGGTTGGGTTTAGGGTTTGGGGTAGGTGTAGACGTTAATAACTGTGATGGTTGGGTTTAGGGTTTGGGGTAGGTGTAGACGTTAATAACTGTGATGATTGGGTTTGGGGTAGGTGTAGACGTTAATAACTGTGATGGTTGGGTTTAGGGTTTGAGGTAGGTATAGACATTAATAACTATGATGGTTGGGTTTAGGGTTTGGGGTAGGTGTAGACGTTAATAACTGTGATGGTTGGGTTTAGGGTTTGGGGTAGGTGTAGACGTTAATAACTGATGATTGGGTTTAGGGTTTGGGGTAGGTGTAGATGTAATAACTATGATGCTTGGGTTCAAGTTTGGGGAAGGTGTAGACGTAATAACTATGATGCTTGGGTTCAAGTTTGGGGAAGGTGTAGACGCCCCTGTCTTGCAGTTTGCAGACAGACATTACTCCGAAAATGTCTCTTTGGTCACAAAGGTTGCAGAGCCCTGCTTTAAGGGGACACTAGTGGAAATGGAAATCATTCTTGCAGGGGTTAAAGCTCAAATGTTTCATTTAACAGCCCACAACTTAAAATCAACATAAATGCGTGGTCTGCTGTGTAATGGACATGTGTGTTGTTTCTTTCATGTAGATTCATTCGGACATGTTTCCATGCTGTTGAGCAACCTTCTTCAAATGCATCTCCTCTTTTTAAGACCCTCATCAAGGGTTAAAGAATGTAAGTAACAATCTGTTATCCAAGTATCTGCCTCTTAGATATTTATTTAATTACAATGTTTGTCTGTTTTCATTTTCAGCCATGATCACAACAACAAATGCCTTTGGGGCCATTTCTGCTGCTATATCAATCATAGTTCTTCCAATTCCAGCAATTCAGGAGCGCCGTTCAAAACTTGACAGAAAACAGGTTTATGACCTCAAATGGAGATGTTGTGAGTTGTTTTGATTCCTTTTATTCATGTCGAAGATCAAAATGATAATTTGCATGTTTCTATTGGGTATTAAATGGATAGTTCAGCTAAGAATGAAAATTCTGTCATCATTCACTGATCTTCCCCTTGTTCCAAACTAGTTTGAATTACTTCTGGTTTCCAACATTCTTCAGAATCTCTTGTTTTGTGTTGAACAGAAGAATGAAATATATATTTTAAAACACTTGGATGCGAGTAAATGGTGGGGAAATTGTCATTTTTTGGGTGAACTATTCCTTTAAGGTCACATAAAACGATCATTTAAACCACTTGTTATTATATTTTTAAAGGTGTCTGTTTTTCACTCTGTATGTGTTAAATTGTTTTTAAATTAAAGATGCAGACTCTATCAGTGATTATCTTTTTGTTTTTGTCCATCTTTGTCTCAGATTTAGTGTGGGTCAATGTCATGGTTGTTACGCTCATCGGGCACAGTGGACTTATTTTATACTTTCTCAGCATTATTCTGGAGTATAGTAATGGTAAGCTTCTATCAAATGTCAGCAACCATAGTTGGCTTATTTTTTCAGAAAATACAAATTGCTTCCTTTGATCAATAATTTTCATTTTAAGTTTTTTATTGTTTATGGTGTGGCATACCATGGTATGGAGTTACCAGAAATTGTAGCCTGAATGTGTCCTTGATCACAGAGCGTTTTGGATGGATCTTTGTCACAGTTCTGCTCCATATCTTCACTGCTATTGCACCTCAACGATTCTCCAGAACAGTTCCTGGTAAACAGTCATTCATTCATTTTCTTGTCGGCTTAGTTCCTTTATTAATCTGGGGCCGCCAACTTATCTAGCCGCAACCCATCTCTGGGAAACATCCACACACTCATTCACACTCATACACTACGGACAATTTAGCCTACCTAATTCACCTGTACCGCATGTCTTTGGACTGTGGGGGAAACCGGAGGAAACCCACGCGAACGCAGGGAGAACATGCAAACTCCACACAGAAACGCCAACTGACCCAAGCCGAGGTTCGAACCTGCGACCCAGCGACGTTCTTACTGTGAGGCGACAGCACTACCTACTGCGCCACTGCGTTGCCCCCTGGTAAACATAAATAAATAAATACACTAACAGCCAGATATTTTTTTCTTGTGCCAAAACATTCTTAGTTATATTATTGTAATCAGTAAACCTTAATTGTTCTTCTTAATGCAGTAGTTCCTATGCAATCTTTTTACAAAAACATCTTAAAAGTCTTTTCTCTTTTGCAGATGCAATTTACACTGCTTTGTTCATGTATGGGGCAGCGGGTCTACCAGTGGTCAACTCAGTTTCTCTTGCAACAGAATTAATACTACAGACATGTAAGTGTTGCGGTCAAATACTCTTTAAAAGCTTAGTTCACCCAAAAAAAAAACATTATGCTATTAATTACTCACCCTCATGTTGTTCCAAAACCTTGAGACCTTCGTTCGTCTTCAGAACACAAATTAAGATGTTTTAGGTGAAATCTGAGAGCTCCCTCATCCTCCATAGGACAGCAACGATCTTAAATCCAGAACGGTGTCTTGAGTGGGTAAATCTGAATATTATCAAACTACTAGGGTCATTTTTGCGCACAAAACAAAAATAACAACTTTATTTGACAGTTTGTGTACTACTACTGATGTTGTTACCACCACCGTTCAAATCCCACATCAACCACCTGCGCAGAAATCAACAGTGCAACATTGTTGTCAGTGTTGCCAACTATTTTCAATGAAAAGGCGCTAAGCTCTGCCCGAAAAGTCACTAGATTACGTCATACGTCAATTTGCATATTACTGACGTCATCACGTTCTACCATTTCTGTTTGTTTAACAGCCTATGGTCAATAAAGGGGTATTTATATTTGCACTACGCTTTATATATGCATGTCAATTTAACTAAATGTATTGCTGTTTGAATACAGCATATTAATATAGATGTGTAGTGAATTTGCAGTAATCCCTCAGACGTAATAAACTCAGACAAGTTTCGTAACTCTCACTTAAAATATCTGTGATTGTGAACAAGAAAAGAATAAACCGTCAAATTAAATTGTTAATATAAAGGAGAAGCAGATCGGTTTGACTGTACAATGGAAATACCTTCACACTGCCGGTGCTAAATCATTTGCCGTCGGTATGCAGAGGAGTGATCTGCTGTCAGGCTGCAGGTGGGAGAGACTGCTGTACGAGGACTGGGCTGCCTGTCAGTGCTCTGAGGCGGGAAAGGGGCCGCTGGCATTACCCGCAGCTTGTTGAGAAGAGTAGGGACGGTGCAGAATAGACAAGTAACGGTCTTTAAAAATCTCCAGTAACACAGATTTGTTGCTAGTCGTTAGATTTGTTGCTAGTCGCTTTTTAAAAAAATTGTCGCTAGGGGGGTCTGAAAAATCGTTGGCAACACTGATTGTTGTAACCAATATTGCCATATTGAGGTAAAAAGTCAATTATGTGAGGTGATGAGCTTCATAGATGATCTGACAATTTGACAAACATGGACAAAAAGGTTTTTTTTTCATAACTAGATTGGGCCATAAAAGTTAAGGAAGTTTCCCAGGAGAGATAATAAAATGGGCGACTCATGGGAAAAATGAGCAGGTATGTTCATTTGTGTTCCAAAGATGAACAAAGGTCTTTGGAGTTTTCCATTTTTTGGGTGAACTACCCCTTTAAGGGTTGTTTGACTAAAAGATAACAAAAATATTCTTTCATCTGTTGGTTTAAAAGACAAGGGGGAGAGAACGGTGGATGACCTGCGTGTAATAGTGCTGCCGTTTGAAAGCATTATGTCTGGCTTGTGGCTGGTTTTACAGATTTCTGCTTATTGTGAGTTTTATTTGTATTTTTAACACTCGTATATTAGAGCTGTTATTGTTAAGAGGGCACAGTTCACTGTCATTGTCTTTATTTGTGCTTTACAGGGGCAGTTCAAGGGAAAGAGTAAGTTGTATTTTGCATTTGAAAGTATTTTGCACTGCTTAATTGCTTCACTGAGAGAGAACTGACTGTCTTTTAGTGTCCTGAGGGTGCTGTGTGAGCTGAGAGATTTCGTGGCACAGTACACACCACAGGTGACTTTGTTTAGAGGATAAAAAACTAAATTGAGGAACTAATATACTGTTAAATACTTTTAAGAGCTTTTTTAAAATGCTGTTAAAAGGATTACTTTCGTATTTTGGTTCAGATGACAGAATGGAGTGGGGGGAAATGAAATGTTTATACATTACAGCAAGGAGACGTTGGTGAACCAGAGAATCAACTTTCAGAGGCCCAAAGATGTCAGCCAGAGGAGGAGCCATTCCTGGAAGAGCAAGAGCAAGAGGTTTAAAATCTTAAAACAGTAACGTAAAGGAATAGTTCACCCAAAAATGAAAATGTACTCACTATTCACTCATCCTCAAGTGGATCTAAACTTTTATGAGTTTCTTTTTTCTATTGAACACAAACAAAGATATTCTGAAATAAGCTAAAAACTTGACTTCCGTAGTAGGAAAAACAAATACTATGGAAGTCAATGCTTACAACTTTCCAGTTTTTTTCAAATTATCTTCTTTTGTGTTTAATTAAAGAAAGAAACTTTGGTTTCAAACAAATGGAGGGTAAGAACATGATGACAGAATTTTCATTATTGTGTGAACTATTTAATGCCATGTATGATAAGTAGGCCCACACGGAATCTGCGCACGCAGAATTCCGCAGATTTTTAGCCCATCATTAATCCTGTTTATTTACTTAAGTAAATGTGTGTAAATCTAAATTTATTCAGTTTTTAAATTAATTTCAGTAATATTATTGACTAATATGAAAATATTGATGTTATGAAAATATGATTTATGTACAATGCAGCTTGTAAAGTAATATTTTCTGTCTTTTAGTAGATATATTATATGAGAGACTGACTTTGTTTACCATATAAAGTGAATCTAATTGGATTTTTATTTAAAAAATTAAATAAAAGTTAAAAAGTTATTTTTTATTTCACATATTAAGGTTTTAGTTATGATACTCCCAGAATAATTCAGCAGAAATCCGCAGATTTTTACCAAAATTCTCCGCAGAAATAGCAAAAAACGTCCGCAGATTCCGTCTGGCCCTAATGATAAGCTAACGTTAGCCATTCTTTGTTAACCTTTTCTAACTGAAAAATCAAACACTATTGTATTATTAAATTATGTCAGAATGACTTTCATGCTTTGGTGGAATTTTTTATTTTTATTTTTTGCTTATGACAGCATTAACTATTACTGTTTATTCCCATATTCCTAATCTAATTGCACCTTTAATTGTCACATAAATGCATATAGTATTTGAATAACATTTCACAGATGTCATTTGTTAAAACATGAAGATCTAAGAAATCTGCCCTACCTCCTGGTATACTGCTTCAGCAAAAAAAAAAAAAACACAAAACCAATCGGCAGCATCATGACACTGCTGAGCTGTTGATTGGCTGTGGATCTGTGTGTGTGTGTGAGGAGAGAGTGTGCATGTGTGCCCTGTATAAAGCTCACTGCTCTGCAGCATTTCTGCACTGGTGCAGTGCCGGTTCATCTCCACTAATGGTGTGCAGAACAAGGGGGACTTAAAGAAAAAAAAAACTTCCAACCAACAAAACATTAACATCATTTGAAAACCAGCCAAAAAAAGCAACAAAAATTACTTCATCATGAGCTTCGACCCTTTCACCACCTCCTCCCTCTCCCGGCGCTGGGAAGATTACCAATCCAGCACCTCCACCTACCGAATCTCCAGGGGGCCCTTGTCCTCCTCCAGGTGGGCGATGCGTTTGGAGCCTCTGCAGCGCTGGGAGCAGAGCGACCTGAGTCAGGCCAGTCTAGTGAATGCAGAGCTGCTGGATCTGCGGGCCCAAGAACGAGAGCAGCTAGTGGGTTTGAACAACCGATTTGCATCCTACATTGAGAAGGTGAGACACCTCGAGCAGCAAAACCGGGCTCTGCTCCTGCAGCTGGAGGCCCTGCGCCGCAGACAGAGTCAACCGTCCCGCGTGCAGCAGCTCTACCTGCAGGAGGTCCGGGGTCTCAGGGAGCAGCTGCACCAGGAGACCCAGAATAAAGCACGCATGGAGGTGCAGATGGAGAAGCTGAGGGACGTCCACGCACAGCTGCACGAGCGCTGGGAAGAGGAGGCAAGGCGGCGGAGCCAGGCTGAGGAGGACCTGCAGCAGCTGCGAGATGAGGCAGGTCAGGCCGCTCTGTGCAGCTGCGACGCAGAGGCCAGTGTGGTCTCCCTGGTGCAGGAGCTGGCCTTCCTGAAGCAGGTGTTCACTGAGGAGCAGGAGGGGCTCAGGGTCCAGCTACAGGTGGCCAGCCTCAGCGTTGAGCTGGACACGAGTAGGCCAGACCTGTCGGCTGCTCTAAAAGAGATCCGGGTGCAGTATGAGAGCCTGGCCGGACGTAACATGCAGACTGCCGAGGCCTGGTTTCGGGGGAAGGTGGCGAGCGTAGTGGAGCTGACAGATAAGCAGGAGGAGGCTGTGCGCGTGGTACGTGAGGAGACCGCTGAGTACAGGCGCATGCTGCAGTCTCGTTCTGCTGAGGTCGAGGCACTGAGGAACGTCATCAATTCCCTGAACATACAGCTGGGAGAGCTGGAGGAGATGCAAAACTCTGAAGTCACCAAGTACCAGGTATAGATCATTAGCACTGATTAATTTCAGTATAACTACATTATAACCACACAGTTTTTTTTGTGGAGACTGTGTTGACCACAGAAATATGATGGATTGAAGGGGAGAGAATAAGCAGATGTTTAAGGGCATAACGCATTTGCAAAAATGTGGGGTACAATAGCTTGTCACTACGACAGTTCTCACAAAGGTACTTTGTAACAAATCTACCCCTACAAGGGGCATATTAGTACTTCAGAGAACTAAGATACTGTTTAAAGGGATAGTTCACCCAAAAATGAAAATTTACTTGCCCTTCCAAACCTTTATGAGTTTCTTTTTACTGTTAACCACAAGTGAAGATAAAATGTTGGAAACCTGTAACTATTAACTTCCATAGTGGAAAACACAAATACTATGGAGGTCAATGGTTTCCAGATTTCTTCAGAAGATTTTCTTTTGTGTTTATAATTTTATAAACATAATTTTAGCCAAATCATTTCTGAAAGGGATAATCATTTGCCAGCAAATCCCTCAAGTGGTTTACCTTTTCAGGTTTCTTTTCAGGTTTCTTTTTTCTTTAGAACACAAGAAGATATTTTGACAAATGTTAGAAACCTGTAACTGTTAACTTCCATAGCAGGGAAAATGCATATGGAAGTCAGTGGTTACAGGTTTCCAACATTTCCAACAGAAGAAAAAAAAACTCAAACAGGATTTTAACAAGTGAAAGGTGAGTAGATGATGACTGAATTTTCAGCTTTGAGTGAACTATCTCTTTTACTGTGCCAGTTAAAGGATTAAGGTTTACTACAAACTATTCAGTGGTACATAATGCACAAAGATGTTGAGTGTATTGCCCCAGTTACAAGCTGATGTTCTCTTAACAATCAAAGTTTTGCACATTTTCTTTGTGTCTATTCTCATTTGTTTTTTAGAGTGGACACAAGCACAAAGACTTGACACAGAGACTCAGGAATAAGCTGTAAATTAGTTTTACATGTCAGAGCGCTGACCTTTGCTGTTCTACGGTCTCAACATTGATAAAAGACCATTTCCACTGTGCTTTGGTCATTGTATAGTCTGAGTATCACCAGAATAGCACAAATGTGTTAATGCTGACTCACTCCCTTAGTGCTGAGTCATGAAGGACAAGCTGAGTAGAACAGATGAGATTGACTTTAAACAAAAATGTGCTGCTGACTGAAATCTATATACTTCTGCTATATTACTCTGTATCTGTGGCACAAATAGAGTAGGAATGCTTCTGTCGGTAAATCATTTGCTAATGCTTTCCTTTCAACCACCTCTAGGGGAAGATAGGTGACCTAGAAAGGGACATTGGTGATGCGAAAGAAGAAATGTCTCGATATTTGAGGGAGTATCAGGATCTGCTTAATGTGAAGATGGCTTTGGATGTTGAGATTGCTGCTTACAGGTAATATGCTTGACACTATGACATGTAGTTTCTTAAACACTCAAATAAAATAAAAATAAATGTTGTGCATTCAGAATACATGAAAACTAACTGAAGTAACTTGGATTTTAGATTACAGATGGGTTTGATTTGTTTTGAATTTACCTTTTATTTTTGTCTTGACAGGAAACTCCTGGAAGGAGAAGAAATTCGGTTTACGTATTCCTCCCTCCCAGCCCTCGCTTAACCCTGTGTTCATGCTTTGAATACAGTTGAGTCAGACCCAGCTTAAATCCTTAAATAATTACCTAAACATCATCCCTGACAGCTTTAATCATTTTCTCCAACACCCCTGCTAAACTTGACCCATCATTTAAAGGGATAGTTCACCCAAAAACTCACATTCAAGTGTTTCAAACCTTTATATGTTTCTAATTATTCTGCTGAACCCAAAAGAAGATATTGTGAAGAATGTTGGAAACCGGTAGCCATAGACATTCATAGTAGAAAATAAACAAATAGTATGGTAGTCAATGGCTACCAGTTTCCAACATTTTCCAAAATATCTTCTGTTGTGTTCAACAGAAAGGTTTGTGACAAGTAAATGGTGAGTAATGATGAGATTTTGAGGTGAACTAACTCTTTAAGACCCCTTTTAACCAAATTTACACACAAAACCTTTACATTTACCTCAGATCCTAGTTCTTTAAGTTACTTCCACCCAATTCAGCCGTGAAACTAAACCTCCTCATTTCATTGCTTCAAAGTCAGACGAGCCCTTGTGTCACACAAGAGGTACACATAAAGAGGTCCCCCTTCTTCTTTACACTTGAAATGGACAAATGACCACCTTAGAGACATCGCTAGGGGTATAGCACTCACTCAGCCAGAGCTCAGTGTCCTGTTGGCAGATTCTCACAGAGACTTGGAGATGGTTCCACTTGAAGAACACATAGAGATCTGCAAATAAATACTTCAGAACCTTCACCTGTTGAGTCAATGATAACCATGTATATGCAAACTTTTAAGCAATTGTTTGTTGAGGTGAATCATTGTGTAATCTCAGTTGGGTGTTCGGAATGACCAATTTGTTAATTCAGAATTAGACCAAGAATCAGCCAACAGGACACCGTCCACCATCACTGGCTCTTTAGAGGATATGTTATTAGTGCAAAGATTAAAGAGATAGTTCACCCAAAAATGAAAAATTTCTCATCATTTACTCGCCCACGAGTGGATCCATTACAACACAAAAAAAAAGTATTTATTTTAAAGTATTTTGAAGAAAACCTGTAACCATTGACTTCCATAGTAGGAAATGCAAATACTATGGAAGTCAATGGTTACAGGTGTCCAACATTTTTAAAAATATCTTCTTTTGTGTTCAACAGAAAGCAACTTGTAATGGATAAGTCAATGATAGAATGTCACTTTGGGGTGAATTATCTTTAAGTTTTAGCTATGTTATGATGTATTATTTTTCGGTTAATGTTGTAGTAATGTTTAATTTGCGGTGTCTGTGTTCTGCGTCTCATGTGTTGTTTTGTTGTGGATATTTGATTCTTTTTGCTTCAGCATTTGACGTGATAAAAGCATGACTAAAAATCAAGAGTAGAAATGATGAGATGTCTAGGAGTGTTTTTAGACTTGAGGGTAAAATGCAACTATCATGCTGTCATCTGCTTTTGTTGTGTCATCTAAGTTATAACGCAAGTCAGTTATTAGTCATTTTGGAAATGAACAAGAAACCGATTCTGTCCATCGTGGCAGTTTCTGAACCGAATGGTGCTGTATGTTTGCACCTAAATTACACGATGAATAAAGCAACAGTACCTCTTCTGGAGCACGTCTCTGGTGTGTGTTTGTTTGAGTGTGTGCAGGACAGTAGCAAGGTCTAAATATCTGAAGTTTGCTCATTTACGTCACACACTGTAAAATAAATCCGTAATTTTACAGTTTATTTCCGGTGTTAAATTACAGAAATTTACCGTAATATAACGAACATTAAATTACAGAAATTTACCGTAATATCACAAACATTAAATTACAGAAATTTACCGTTAAATAACAGACATTAAATTACATAAATTTATCGTAAAATAACAGACATTAAATTACAGAAATTTATTGTAAAATAACAGACATTAAATTACAGAAATGTATTGTAAAATAACTAAATTACAGAAATTTACCGTAATATAACGAACATTAAATTACAGAAATTTACCGTAATATAACAAACATTAAATTACAGAAATTTACCGTTAAATAACGGACATTAAATTACACATTTACCGTAAAATAACGGACATTAAATTACAGAAATTTACCGTAAAATAACGGACATTAAATTACAGAAATTTACCGTAATATCACGAACATTAAATTACAGAAATTTACCGTTAAATAACAGACATTAAATTACATAAATTTAGCGTAAAATAACAGACATTAAATTACAGAAATTTATTGTAAAATAACAGATATTAAATTACAGAAATATATCGTAAAATAACAGACATTAAATTACGGACATTAAATTACAGAAATTTACCGTAATATAACGAACATTAAATTACAGAAATTTACCGTTAAATAACGGACATTAAATTACAGAAATTTACCGTAAAATAACGGACATTAAATTACAGAAATTTACCGTAAAATAACGGACATTAAATTACAGAAATTTACCCTATTATAACGGACATTACAGAAATTTACCGTAAAATAACGGACATTAAATTACAGAAATTTACCTCATTATAACGGACATTACAGAAATTTACCGTAAAATAACGGACATTAAATTACAGAAATTTACCGCAAAATAACGGACATTAAATTACAGAAATTTACCGTAATATAATGAACATTAAATTACAGAAATTTACCGTAATATAACGAACATTAAATTACAGAAATTTACCGGTAAATAACGGACATTAAATTACAGAAATTTACCGTAATATAACGTACATTAAATTACAGAAATTTATCATAAAATAACAGACATTAAATTACAGAAATTTATCGTGAAATAACGGACATTAAATTACAGAAATTTACCGTAAAATAACGGACATTAAATTACAGAAATGTCCTTAAATTTTAATTTCAGGTCAGTTTCTGTAATTTAATTTCTGTTATTTTACGTTAAATTTCTGTAATTTAACAGCCGCTATTTTACGTTTTTTTTCCGGCACCCAAGCTGCAGGAAATAAACCGTAGAATTATGGGGTTTTTTTTAAAGTGCATTTTGCTGGATGAACAGCATAGACCAACCACTCAAACTGATTCTTGAAAATTTTATGTAACAATCCTTACCAATCAGTTGGACTCACTAAACCTAAGGGTGGTTTACAGTAGGGCTGCACAATAAATCGTTTTAGCATCGATATCGCAATGTGTGCATTCGCAATAGTGACATTGCTGAGCAATGTTGAGTTGGGATTATATCTGAGTCACAGTTCAGAACATGAGATTTGTGGAATTATTGCAGAGTTTAACCATAATGGAGTGAAATTGTATCATTTGCATGCTTTTAAAGCCTGAGAGAGATTTAAGTAGTCAGGCACAAGACATTTTGCCAATTGGAAGTTTAATAAAGAATAATTGTGTTGAATTATTTATACATCAAAAACTGTGCAGCATAATTTTAACATTTACAAAACCTAAACCAATACCTATAGATACCTTAATATCTATAATTAGGGAACAAATGAGGAGTTTATTGAAGCAAAAGTCATAGTTAATGGTTGTCCAATAGTGGGAAGTGAGCCTTAAAATAATAAGTGAGTAGGCATGGGACGATAACTGTTTTGGTTTGGAGAAGTCAAGGTTTTAAATTTTTCTGTAATACCGTTTCTAAGGTATCTGTAAGATTTTTATTTACATTTTTTGTTTTGTTTTTTAGGACAACAGTATCTCCAGCAGAAAAAAAATATCCAAAGATGCCGTTTTAAATAGTAAAGAAGTGTTTTTGAAACAAATAAAGACAGCAGAAGTCAATTAATCTTTTGAATTCTTTAGCCTGACATGTTTACTGTTCCAGACTATTATAAATCTTTCCAAAAATAAAATATATTGTTTTCAAAGGGAAAAAAAGTTTGTTTTTTACCCAGACATATTAAAAGAATATATTTTAGAGCAGTGAGCACAATACCGTGATATTTTTATCCAAGGTTATCATTTCTTCAGAATCTTATACCGGCCCATGCCGGTGACTATAAAGTCTTTTTTCCAAGTAGTGCTATTCAATCATTTGGTGAAACTGTATAGATGCATTATACCGCAATATGTATATCGCAGAAAAATAAAATATGGCAATGTCAGATTTTTTCAACATCGTGCAGACGTGGTTTACAGTTTTTCTGAAAAAAAGGAAAGTGTTTTGGCTGTTTGTATACATGCGTCATTTTTTGGGTAAATGACAACTTTGATAAAGTTCAATTTTCTGGTTTTAGCTCACGGTTGTCATGTTAAAAAAAAAAACTTAAAAATACAAGAGGAAGCTAAGAAGAAGAAAAATGAATAAGTTAGAGACTTAAAATTTAAGTCCATTTCTTCCACATAATTTTTGGCAGGTCATAATTAATATAATCTTAATGTTACATAATTCAAAATTGTGACACTCTAAAACCATATACAGTAGTAATAAACTGAAAAGTATTGAAATTGATAAAAAGAACGTTTTGACAATTTATTTTGCTGTTGCCTCAGCAACGTACAGCATATCATAGTCAAAATGATTATATATGCAAAAAGGATATTCTTTAGAATGATCTGAATGCAGGCAGCGCAATGACTCAGTGGTTAGCACTGTTGCCTCACAGCAAGAAGGTCGCTGGTTCGAGCCCTGGCTGGGTCGGTTGGTATTTCTCTGTGAAGTTTGCATGTTCTCCCCCTGTTCGTGTGGGTTTCCTCTGTGTGCTTCGGTTTCCCCCATAAGTCCAGACATGCGCTATAGGTGAAATGAATCAACTAAACTGGCTGTAGTGTATGTGTGTGAATGTGAGAGTGTATGGATGTTTCCCAGTACTGGGTTGCAGCTGGAAGGGCATCTGCTGTGTAAAACGTGTTGGATAAGTTGCTGGTTCATTCCGCTGTGGCGACCTTTGATGAATAAATGGACTAAGCAGAAGGAAAATGAATGATATGAGCGATGCTGTTTGTTACAGCTATATTTGTATATAAATATAGTTTCATTAGTTTTTATGATAATGATTTTTGTCTTAATATTTTCTTATATATATTTATTTCACATTTATATCATAATAGTTCTGATTAGAGCCTGTTGTAAATCATAGATGTTTTGTGTCATAATTATTATTCACCTTTATATGGTAGTCACCATTTGAAGTGCATCTTTTTTTCAAGTTGAGCTAAGACAAGAAGGGGCATGGGCGTAAATTTGATTTAACAGTAGGGGGGGGACAATAAATATAATGTTTCTTATGAGCAGTGTTTTGAAGGGGACACAAATAATACAGTCAAATAGGACTTATAAAGATATGTCCCCACAGTTAAAAGGTTATCATTAGCAATATCAGCTGGGAAAGTAGGCAGTGGTCCAAACCACTGTGAGGAACGGGAGGGGGAACTCAACTCTTTCTAAATGCATTTTAAAATGATAAAGGCAGTTTTCTTTCTACTTAGACAATTATTTTAGGTATACTTATATTTTTCACAATAGAGAGCGTTTTTTTTTTATTTTTTTTATAAATTTCTTTTAAGAAAAGGGGATAACCCTCGGATGGGAGGGGACATGTCCCCCATGTTCAACAGTTTTAGGACATCTTTGATGAAAGGTTTTAATCCACTTTAAATGTTGACTATGTATCATTATTCACAATTTGGAAGATAATAGCTTAAAGCCGCGGTCACACTCGAGTTTGAGCTTGCGAAATTCTGTCGCACGGCGCTGCGAAAAGATTAAACAAGATGATTAGACATAAAAAAAAGCGAGAAATTGCTCCATGTTTTAAATTTCTGTTCAGTGAGGTCATGTTTTGATCCTGGATTGGTCTCACGCAGTGAAGTGTTGCGATTTCGCAGGTCAGAGTTCACCAAGTTTGAACTTTGCACCGCAGCAACCTGTGAAATCTGACGCATGACCCTGCGTTTCCGGTCTGACGCATTCGCGTGCGTATGAATAGAAGTCTATGGAGGGAAAAGTCCAGTGTGACCGCGGCTTTACTCTTTCAGAATTACGAATATTCTGGATGTATTACATCGTCCAAAGATTGTTCATTTTTTTCAGTGGTGATCCCAATCATGTTTACCAATTAGCAAATACAACAAAAGACTATTCTGATTATCCTACCTTCCCAGATAGCAGGTAGTAATCGGCCCGAGCTCGGCTACCCTTCGGCGCCTCCGGCTCCGACTCGGCATCGGCGAGTGTTATCTGGGCCGAGTATGGCCCGCAGCTCGCTCTCGCACATGTGTTTGTGATGCGGCTGTAAAGCCCTGGCCCGATTCCTGTTAACCATATCTGGCCCGAGTCTGTCTGTAGAGTCCGGGCCGCTTCTGGCAAGGACTCGGCTTGTTTAACTTTTGTCCTGATGGTGGCGGTAATGCTCCAAAAAGCTGGTTGGCAACCGCGTTAAAGATTACAAGAAGAAGAAGAAGTTTTGGAACTCGTGTTTTCTGGTCAGAAAGGTAAGGTTTTTACTGCTTTTATACTGTGTATACTATGCGAATTTAGTGTTCAAAACCTTTTTTCACAGTGTTAGGTTGTAACAGTGTTTAGTAATTTAAAACAATTTGATACAAAATGCAACTTGTTTTAAAGAAACACGACTGAAGCTAATTGATGTGTATGCTAACGTTACAAACACGTCTGAAAGTTATAGAGGTAAAGTTGGTTTTAAATTCGCACATTCGGATTTCGGCTTCTTAATATAATATTAGAAAACTATCGTTTGCAAATTCCAAATAGTGAAATCATACATTGAGGTAAAGTTGGTTTTATATTCGCACATTCGTTCAGTGCCATGCTCCCTATATTGTTTACCATGGTACGTTGAATATCCGGTCTGAAATCGCATGCAAGTAACACTTTAAAACAACATTAGCACACAGACCACAGACAATGTTGTAGTTTGATATTCGTTGTCTGCTAGTATGATTTCACTATTTGGAATTTGCAAACGATATTATATTAAGAAGCCGAAATCCGAATGTGGGAATTTAAAACCAACTTTACCTCTATAAATCATACTAGCAGACAACGAATATCAAACTACAACATTGTCTGTATAAAACCAACTTTACCTCAATCAAGTGACTGTTTAGTAACTGAAAACTATTTTAATTATTTTAAAGAAACATGACTGAAACGAATTGGTGTGTATCTTAACGTTAGGTTAAAGAAAGTGTCTGTAGACTAATCCGTTAACACTACCATGGCAAAACATGTGCTTTTTTCTGAGTTAACATTTTAATATACCATGGGTGTTGAAAAAATCATTTTACAGTTGTGTACTTACCCAACAGAAATAATTCTGAGTGATTGTGTAAATAAAAATTAATCGTTTTGGATTTATAAAATAGTATTGTTTAACTTGTTTGTGCAATGCATCACGAAAGTGATCTAAGCTCGATACTGTTTACTATTCTCTATAAATGATCTTAATATGTGTTAGCCTATGTGAATCTTATGTTCAAGCTGTAATATGTGCATGTAAAACAGAACGTCTTAAGCAGATTTTGATGTTTTTTTTTGTTATTGATAGTTATAAATTCTGATTTAAATCAATGGGTAACAATATTTTTTCGGTTAAGTCTTATTCTTGTTTAACAAGGGTTAGTGAGGCCATTTTGCAGCACATCACAGAGACAAAAGATGTGAATATGCATGTTATAGTTAGGTGCTTATAGTCCATTATAAGCTGTAAACTGTTGATACATTTTCAACATACTTGAGCTTTTCAGACTTTACATTACTAATAGCTTCACAAACAGCTGAAATGGGTTTTGTTATTGGCTATCATCATCAAACATTTTCCATAATGTTAGGTTAACAGTGTTTTTAGTAACTTACAACTATCTGATCCAAAAGGTTTCTTATTTTAAACAAATTTGACTGATTGTGACTTATTCTGCTTTAAATAACATTTTTGGGCTTATGCTCAAGGGGTATAATGTTTGTTTCAGGTGTTTTCTGAATAGTCATTATTAATGTTTATAATGATTTTTGTGAAGATAAACATTTTTTATACACTTTTGTATGTTTGTTTGTTTGACAGTCCACGACAAGATCCTTGAGCACGATCAAAGAAGCTCGGCACAGAAGAGGCCAGTATATGTAAGTCATGGTTGAAAATTATGAGTTTTACTCTGTGAATTAGAGTATTTGAATAGGGCAAGGGCCAGTGTTGCTCAGATTTTGTAGCCTTTGCAAACTCATTGTAGTGATGACACTCCTCACTATCTAAAAGTCTTATATAGTAAAAATGAGGCCCCTAAAGATAAAGACTTTGATAACCTAGATGATTATGATATGGTGACATCTGAAGGCTCAGTTAATGAGTTCCATATTGTGGGGTTCGAGTCATCTGAAATGGAAATTGTGCCATCTTCATGGGTACAGAATGATAGATGTGCTTAACCATCTTACAAATCTATGTCTAAGAATCATAAGGCTGTCACTACAGGTATTATAGCCATTAATTAACTTTGATAGTATTTCAGGATTTGAACTTTTTTGGGGGGAGGTTAACAACAATGTGATGTTTTATTATAGACACGTATGAGGAAGCTCGACTCCCTTCCACAGGCAACTGTGATGTCTGACTTGCAAACAGATGAGGACGATGATCGCCCGTCATACACCAAAAGAAAGAACAGGTTTGTTCGCAATAATTTAAACACATACTGTCAACATTATTTCAATGATCAATTACAACCTGCAATTTTTGCCCTGGCACTATACTAAAATTATGTTTTGTTTTGTAAATGTATCTGATCATGGGACATAAAAGACAGAACTATAGTGACAGTGATGAAGAAAAAATATTTGGAACAAAGAGGCTGGAAAAAAAGCAGATATGAATATTTCAGAATTCGATGCAGCACCGCAACTACCATCACCACCAATGACTATGGAAGAATCCTTAAGGACACCATCAAGATGCACAGATACTGTACATTCCAGTATGCCTATGAACATATACAGTCCTTGTTCCAGTGCAGTTGGAGATCAAGACAGAACTTATTGGTACTCATCATGTCTTTGTAAGAATTAAAGACATCACTACATTTGTAAAGGCTTTATGCAGCTATAAAGTAAAGATCAACTAGAGAATATCAGCAGTATCTAACCCTCTGTTGTATTTACACAAGTTGTATAAGCTATAGGTTGATTTATACTAATTTGTTATTTTTCTTTTTTTAGCACCGCTGTCTGAAGTGTTAAAATAACAAGACGACATAAAGCAGCAACTGGTCCTGATTCTCAAAAATCTGCAAAACCAAAACAGACATGATGAAATTCCAGATGTAAGCACATTTGACCTTCCTTTGTCCAGTTTGATTTGGAAAAGCTTGAAAACCAACTAAAGGACCAGCCCGAAAAAATGAAGAACATGGTAAGTTCAAGCTCTTGTGTATTTTAAAGTGTTTTAAGTTTATTTATTTATTTATTAGATTTTTTGCTTCATAGGTAGCCTACTTTGGAATTATTGGTGTTTTCCACAAGGGAAGCAGTTTGGCGTATCCTGGGAAAGCTTTTGGCTAACTCCTTGGCCAAACAAATTAACTGGAGCGGGGCAAACTAAAAAGTGACCTTTCGTGCACTTCCCCTTGGGACTGTCGTAGTCAGTAAGTTGGTTTTTAATATACATTTCAATACAATTAGAAGCTGTTTCATCTGTGTATTTCTTTGAATCATTAACCAGAGGAACAAAAAGAAATCTATATAGTCCCATTTAGGTTGTACTTATGTGAGAGCAAGCATGTTTCTTTTTTTCTTTAACATTTGTTCTTGTTCTCTACTAATTATCTGTATATCTTTTGATCACAGATGCAGTGAGGACAAATATCCATACCATGCCACTGATGAAGAGGTGGAAAAATGCATTACAAGGTGGCTACAACTTGCTCCTGACAGGCACGGAGGAAGGAAGGAAAGAGAGAAAGCTAATGTGTCAAATGTCTAAATCACTATTTTTATTTTTTATTAAGATGTTCCCTGATACTTGGGCAATTTGTGTTTCATTTGCACATTTTTAATGTATATATATTCTGAAGAATATATAATTCTGAAGAAACATTTTCAATAACTGTAATAATAATAAACAAAAATTCTAAATATAAAATTGCACAAGATATATATATACACACACACATCTCATGTTTTGCTGTTTATGCAATTTATTCCAATTATTCTTTTAAGTTTATTTAAAAATTAAGTTTAAGTCTTTATACATCTGCAGTTTTATATTCATATATTTTTTTTGTTTTATTGTTATTATTTTAATGTTTATTAATAATGGTTCGAGACGTTTCTTCAGAATTCGGCAGTTATTTTTACAACTTTGACTTGTATATTTTACGTATTGTCATAGGTATTTGTAAGATGTTTCTTGCTATATCTTAAATTGGTTTCTATATTCAAGTTTATATAAAATTTAGCTGTTTTAAGATGTGTCTTGTACAATTTTTAAAATTCAAATCTGTTGGGAAAACAGGGTTGTTTTGAAAACTTTTGTGTATGTGTGCAATTTCAGATATATTTTTTTCTATAAATCTTCCTGTGTATTGTGCAGTTTTATTGTTGTTTTTCTTGTGCACTACAAAACAATTTATTAAATTTGAGTATTATTTGTTTCTTGCAATCAATAAACGGTAATCATTTATTTATTTTGTCCTTTGATTATTTACGTTATAGGATATGTATGCTGTTTGCATTTTATTTAAAGGTTAAACGCAGTGCCTACACTTTGTGTTTACAGTACATAGCCTGCGGTTGCTGTTATATCAACCCAAATGGTTGTAATATCAAGTACTAATTTAATACCAAAAGGTTTTATATCAAGGTATATGAAGACTTAATCGTGCCAGCTCCGGGCCGAAGTGCACATTACTCACGGGCCGATTCCGGCTCGGATGCGGCAGCGTCGGCTCGCTTACGGCCGCCGCATCTGGCCCGATTGATTCGGGCCGGAATCGGGCAGTGAGTCCATAGGCATCCGGCCCGAGTACGGCAGCCGGAGTCGGGCCGAGGGGTAAGTCTCCGGCAGGCGAGAATCTAGCCGGAACTGGCCCGAGTGTATTTTGCTATCTGGGTTTATACCTCATTTACGTCTCAAAGCTCCATATTTTTCTTTCTCGGACGCAGAATAAAACTTAATAAACCCGTTAAGCAACAGAATTATTGTTTCTTTAACCTTCCTGTCGTGTTCAGGTCAAATCTGACCAATTTACAACTTAAAACACTCATAAATATTGTGTTTTACATATGATTGCCTCAAAGCCTTATGATATCCTTCACACTATGCACTTGAACATAAAAAAGCGATGATCACCTCTTTGATTGAATTTTGAGTGTTTTAATTAACCTTGTTACACCTGTGGTGTTCCCCGTCAAAAGTGACCGCCATAGGAAATGAATGGGTATCCAGATTATATTCATCCATCAGACAGAAAACATCCCCATACACAACACCCCAACTCATTCACTCACTCACTCACACATTTCAGACTGAACAATGTCTTTTGCAGGTACACATCTCTTTTACATGCTTGTGCTGATCTTCCAGCCTGATCTCACAGGGAAACATAACTATTTTAAGTTTTGTCAGTTTAGTGGCTAATTTGTACGAGTTCATTCATATTAATTTCTCTTTCTTTCCTTCTTTATTTTTCTTTCTTTCTTTCCTTTCAGCCAATCCCCATTCAGCCAATTTCTGGGTCTAGCAGGAGCACTTTTAGCTTAGCATCAATTATTTTATTGGATTAAACCATTAGCATCTCACTCAAAAGTAACCAAAATACAACTAGTGCTAGTTCTGTGTCCATACCTAACATCCATATCCTCAGTCACTATTACCTACATTTTTACGCTAATATAGTCCAATTGAAGGATTGAATGAAAATTCGACCACTTGTACACAGGAAGGATACAGTTTTGTTTGTGCTTTGCTGATTGATAAATCATTCAGATGGATTAAAAGTTCAATTTCTTTGGGCAGACCCTGTGACAGTTATTTTATCGAGCTGTCTATTGGTAATGAAACAAAGTATTTTTATTTCTGCCATCTGTTGTTCGTTTTGTAAACATTTTCAGTGCCAATTTGTATTTTCACTGCAGTTATTTTACGTCTAATTCTATAAATTCAAGTTAAATACTACTTTAAGACATTGTTCACAGCTAAAGAATGGTAGATAAAAATTTTGTGGTGAAAAATGTTTTTTTTTTTTTTGCTAATTTAAGAGCAGTTAAAAGAGACCGGTCAATTTTAACCGGGAACACTAAAGTAAGGGGCGGGATGTGAACACGACAGAATGGTTAAACCAGGGGTGTCCAAACTCGGTCCTGGAGGGCCGGTGTCCTGCATATTTTAGTTCCATCCCCAATTAAACTCACCTGAACCAGCTAATCAAGCTCTTTCTAGGTATACTAGAAACTTCCAGGGAGGTGTGTTGAAGGAAGTTGGAGCTAAACTATGTAGGACACCGGCCCTCCAGGACCGAGTTTGGACACCCCTGGGTTAAACGCTTCCCATCCCAGAAAATGTGTTTGCAGTTCCGCTTCTTGACAGCGCGTGGCAGTAGAGAGCGCTCCGGCTTCAGCTCACTGCGGATCGAGCAAAAGAAACATCTTCCGTGGTTAAAGTTCAAGAACATGGCAGCCCGAGTGTAGATACTCAATGTTGGAAAGCCATGCTGGAATCTGTTACTTGTGCTGCGCTTCCTCAGGATTTCTGACCGTGTGTTTTATGTAGACGCTTACCATTAATCATACAATCGTCAACATGTTGCGGGCCTTATCGCGGTGTCCGGTTCCTGCAGTTCGTCTTCTCGCCCCTCGTTCTGCTGTATTAGTCGAATCTGTCAGGGGAAGAAAATCTCGCACAGACCCCAAAGCGAAGTCAAAAATAGGACGGATCAAGACTCCTCCGCCCGTGGATCCAGTGGAAATGATCGCCATGAAGGAGCGATACACGGAGTACAATCTGATCCTCAAAGCCCTGCGGTAACATTGATGCTCATACTCAGTTATCAAGGTCACAGTGTCTCTCAAATAACCTCGTTAATACAATTGTGTTGACTAGTGTTTTTGAACCAATGTATATTAAAGTAACGTTCAGTCATCTGTTTTGGAAATTCTGTAACGTTAGTTGCTGTGGTAACACAACAACTATAGTGCACAATACACCACCGTTTACTGTAGTAATTTTAAGACTAACGTATACTATAACGGTACTACTACAGTTTCTCAGTTCACTATATACTACAGTTTGCTGTAGTATTCATTAACAACGTGGTGTAAATACTATCAAGGATAGAGATAAAGTTGGTTTTATATTCGCACACATTCGTTCATTTAGAAGTTTCTATATTGTTTACCATGTTACTTTGAATATTCGATGGGAATTATCATGCAAGTATGACTTCTAACATCTAATTGACTGTGAACAATGTTGTACTTTGATGGTCATTGGCTGCTTATATTACTTCCCTATTTAGAATTTGCAAAGAATACGTTTCTGAAATTATATTATTAAGGAGAATGTCTGAATATCCAAATATAAAACCAACTTTACCTCTATCATTTGGGGGCCCTACCTTGCTCTAAATCAGGGGTGCTCAACCCTGTTCCTGGAGATCTACCTTCCTGCAAATTTCAGCTCCAACCCTGATCAAACACACCTGCCTGTAATTATGAAGTATTGTTCAGTTCCTAGTTAATTAATTCAGGTGTGTTTGATTAGGGTTGAAGCTGAAATCTGCAGGAAGGTAGATCTCCAGGAACGGGGTTGAGCACTCCTGCTCTAAATAGTGGAGTATTGTCATTGCAAACCGGCCCACAACAATTTTATTGCTTATTAAATACAATCAATGAAACAGAAAAGTAAAGCCTGATTTCTTCTACTTAATAACTCTCTGAATGACCTGGACATTTTAAAACAGCACTGTTTTTGTCAACTAGCAGCTTCAAAAATGAAGAATTAAACCATCTTCAATAAAGGGACCAGTGATTCCTACTTTGCGTCCTTCTTGAGTGTTTAAAACAGGGGTGGGCAAACTCGGTCCTGGAGGGCCGGTGTCCTGCAAAGTTTTGCTCCAACACTAATCAAACACACCTGAACATGCTTGCTAATCAGTGTCTTCAAGATCACTAGAAATCTATAAGCAGGTGTGTTTGATTAGAGTTTAAGCTAAACTGTCCAGGACGTCGGTCCTACAGGACCGAGTTTGCCCACCCCTGGTTTAAAACCTATTTTATTAATTTAGCAAACAGATTAAAGATTCTATAAAAGATTCTTGGTTGTTGTTTTTTTCTCCAAAATAAATAAATAAAATCCAAAACCCTGCAATGAAAGAGTGAGCAATAATTAGCCAAAAGTGAAAATGCACTACTTAGGAATAAAATATACATTTTGAACTCACTAAAAACTCAAAACTACAACAAAACAATTAACGTTAATGCAAAGATTTATTCATAAATAATAAAACCAATAAGCAAATAATATAAAGTAAATATGGAAAATATTCATATTAAAAAAACATTGAAAAAGGGAAGCAACAAATACTGGGTTAATGTTGATACCCGAACACAAACTTTATTATTTCCTCCAGTCTTCTTCCCTGTTCCTTACATTTGAGATGCAGGGTCCAGAGCTTATATTAAACTATGATTAATTCAATTAGGACATAACTTTTATAAATATGTCTCAGGAAAAAATAGCACCAGTGTGTAAAATATGTCAGAGAAAGATGCTTCAATATTGCATTTCAGTAAAATGCGTTTTAGACTAAAAACTACAGAAGTCCTAAGAGGCCATGCATTAAAATATTTTTTCTTTCTTGTTTTGTCGTGATCACGACTTAATTATCTCGTGATCTCGACATAACAAAAACTTATGTCGTGATCACGACTTATTTTTTTTGCTTTAATTTATTTATTTATGTATTAATTATTATTATTAGTAGTAGTAGTAGTATAGTAGTAGTATTAGTATTAATATCTGGCAAATGTCTGGACACCGGCCTTGCGAACAGGGAGAGAATAACTGCAGGCGCGCATTCGTGCAACACAATAAAGGCGTTCAGAACAGCCATAATATGAGAGCAAACGCTCGTGCTCCTGATTAATGTACATTCATGATTATGTTCATGTATATGATCATTATTTACAATAATTTGCATCAACTGTTACCATTTTAAAGCAACTCTATGGCGCATTTTTAAAGTTGTAAATAATTTGCGGAAAGGATCAAAGCAAGTGGAGGATCTTCATCATTCTTCATAATTTAAGTCATGCATGCAGCAACTTATTTAGTGCCATATAGAGTTGCCTTATAATGGTAACAGTTGAGGGAATATTATTGTAAATAATGGTATATAATCAAATACGTGAATATAATCAGAAATGTACATTAATCATGAACACGAGCGTTTGCTCTCATATTATGGCTGTTCTGAACGCCTTTAATGTGTTGCACAAATGCGAGTCTGCAGTTGGGCTATTCTCTCCCTGTTCGCAGGGCCGGTGTAGACTCTCTGGCCAGACATTTGCCAGATATTAATAAATAATAATAATAATAATAAATACATAAATAAAAAAAAATAATAATAAAAAAAGTTGTGATCACGACATAACAACTTTTGTTATGTCGAGATCACGAGAAAATTAAGTCGTTATCACGACATAACAACTTTATTAAGTCGTGATCATGACATTACAACTTTTTGTTATGTCGAGATCACGAGAAAACGAGTTGTTATGTCGAGATCACGAGATAATTAAGTCATGATCACGACATAACAAGAGAGAAAAAATATTTTAATGCATGGCCTCTTAGGACTTCCGTAAAAAACAGGTCTGTAAAACCAGGAAAAAATAAAATATTTCATATATGAGCAATTCCAGCGTTATGGATGTGACATTTGCAGTAAAATCTCAAAACATAAATTGACAGAGGAAGTATATGTTAACATCACATTGAAACATCTGTTTATATTTTCCAAAACAACCAGCCACAGAGTTATAGGAGCAGAAAAAAATCAATCTGTAAACATTTTTTATATTTTAAATGAGGAAAATAAACATGCGTTATGGATGTGACGAAAAAAGTCTGCGAGTTTACATTATACAACATACTTTGTAGAAATTCTGTGAATTAAACTGCACAACCCAAAAGAAATTATGCTAATCAACAAGATAAAAGTTGGCTCTTTATAGAACAAACATGATTGAATTTTATTTGATTTTATATTTTGACATTTATAAAGAAAAAGCTTCGTTATGGATGTGACATCTCTCTGTTATGGACGTGACGGATGTGAAATTGCCACTTGTGTGACTTTGTAAATCAAATATTATTGTTTAAAAACATTGACATTGAGACATTTTTGAGTATTTTTAAAGCACTGTAAAATACAAGCCTACAGAAAAAAACGCAGAAATGGTTTCGCTATTTTGGTCATGGCAAGGTTGACATTTGCATGGAATGGCTCATAAGTAGACGACGTTTACTAATCTGTAATTGCCTGTTTTCAATAAATGTGCTACTAGATTATGTCTTTAACATGATCATTAGCACTTAAAAGCGATGCTAAAAATGATTTTGTGCTTGTCTCTTCTCGTCGTCATTTTCCCCCTTAGTTTTTCTACGTCTGAAGAAGAACGTTAGTTTCGTTTCGTTTTCGCGGTCCAATTGCCCAAAATAAATCAGGTATATAATGGCAGGCAATGAAGCAAAGGCCATGGCTGTGTCCGTGCACGGGCTCGCTTTCTTGTGGCGACCGATCGGTCTTGCAGGTTTCCTTGAAAGAACAAACTTGAACCGTGAGAACACAACGCATATGAGAAATGAGATGCTGTGAGCTTCCTGTTGATCACGTGACTTTCACACAAAAACAATGATTTTTTTTTTCTTTTCAGTGAAAATTTATAAATATTTAATCACTAAAGCACTGTCAATGAAGATAATTTGTAAAATGCAAATAAAAATGATTTCAGCAAGGAAGCGCCTTGCTCCACTAGGGTTGTGGGGGCCCCCTAGTGGCGGCGGCTCTTATAGCAAAGAGCTTAGAATGACCAAGAGGCAACACTCAATAGAACGTTCCATTGCAACAGCAGCGCCCAGCAACAGCCCCACATTCCGCCATTTTGGAGGGAAAGCGATCGGCCGTCCATTGGATCTTATTGCTGTTGCGATGGCAAGCAGCTGCTTTGTTTTTTATTTATTTATTTAAAAAGCACATCAAAGCTGAGATACAACCTGAAAGACGACAATACAACACTTACCATCACAATCATCAGCACTTTTAATAGTTTATTTTACAGACTTATAATATGCTGTTGTTCTATTAGAATTTTCATTCCAAAATGGCTGCCGCTCCATCTTGTGGCTGTTTTTCAAATCGCACTAGAGTGTCGCCTCTTGGTGATTCTATGCTCTTTGCTTATAGGGAGGGCTGGTGTTCTGACATTTTATCCTACCCATCAGATTATGCTACCAACACTGTATTTGAGTGGTTCTGAGGTTGGGGTTAGGGATTGGGGTAGGTTAGGGCCATATTACAGCGTCATATCACACCACTCCACATTAAAATTTACACTGGTAGCAAAATCTGCTGGGTAGCATATTGCGTCATCAAAATGTGCTACCTACTTTTTGAATGGGAGGTAGGACAATCTGACAAGGTAGGAAAAATCGACAGAACACCGGCTATGAATACTATCATACATGCTGTATAATAGACTTCACTATAGTATGGTCCAAAATTGTAATGTTTGGTATAAGTTACTATAGTATTTTTTTTGTCGTTGTTGGTAGACTTGAGTTCAGGGAGAATATGTTGAAGAAGCGATATGAAGAGGAGGTCGGCTCTGTGGCAGAGGAGAGAGCAAAAAGAGATGCTGAAGAGCATAAATCCCTCATGGCCTGGAATGATGCTGAGAACCACAGATTACAAGTAATACGGTAAGTCATTCTGGTGTGTTTACTGCGAGGGAAGCTTTAAACATGTCTTTTAAAAGCGCTATTCTGAATTTATAGAGGTAAAGTTGGTTTTATATTTACACATTCATTCAGTGACAACTTGTGACACACTCCCTATATTGTTTACCACGGCACTTTGAATATTTGCCTGAAATAACCTGCAAGCATGACTTGAAAACAACATTAACGCTGTTTATTTAACTGAATAATGTTGTACGTTGATAGTCATTGACTGCTAATATGATTTTGCTATTTAGAGTTTGCAAATAATACTTTTATGAAATTATATTATTAAAGGGAAAGTCCGAATGTGCGAATATAAAACCAACTTTCCTCTATTTTGGAAATGAACCATTGATTTATTGTGGCAAAATGATCAGATTAAAAAGTCCAAATTATGAGCTGACTGGGTAAGCTGCCATTTGTGATGGGAAGATTATGCTTCAGTAGGTGACCGCTAATTGACTGAAAATAGTGAATGATGAGTTAAAAAGGGAGATTTACTTGCAGTTTGAAATGAATGTGTTTGTTCTTCCAGAGAGCAGCGCGTTCAGAAGGAGGCTGAGGCCGCAGAAGAGAGGAGGAAAGAAGCAGCGATGTTACATCAACAAGAGCTGGAGAACTACATTAAAGAGAAAGAAGGACAAATTCTTCAACTACAGGTGCATCTTTCTGTACTTTGATATGTTAAAATAAATTTCTGTTAAGGCTGGGACCCACCAAGCCGACAGTCGGACGTTAGGAAGTGTCGATGAGCATCTCAGGGTGTCCGCCAGGTCTTAAAAAGTATTAAAAGTTGATAAATCAATTATGAGAAAATTAAGGCCATTAAAAGGTATTAAAAAATCTTAATCGCATTTTTATGAGGTCTTAAATTTTGTTCAAGCGTTTTCCAAAGTGTTTGACTCCAAAAAAAAGCATAAATATATTTATTTTCCTCCTAATATTAACAACGGCATTCTCGATCCGCGTGGATCGGGCTGGGGCGCGTCAGGCCAAGCTCCTCTGTCCGGGTGATGTCATGTAATTTGGGACAAATGCCGAAAGGTGATGTGACGCTCTCCACATGTAGCGAAACCATAGAGCGAAACGGACGGCAAAATGGGAAAATGTAAGTTTGTGTACTCCTGGTTGGAGAAAGACTAGTTTAAACAGTGGCTGAAAACTGTCACTGAAAACAACCGCATAATTTATTTATTCAAGCTTTGTTTCTTCTGAGCTTATCTGAGTTCTGTTTTATGGTTGTGCTCCATTGATTCATTTTACTACAACTGTTTATTAACAACTGTTTATTAAGCTAAAGGTTTGATACTGATTAGAACTTGAAGTGGCGACGAGGTCTTAAAAATATTCTGAGAAAGTCTTTAAAAAGTCTTAAAAAGGTATTGAAATTACCTTTAGGATTCCTGCATATACCCTGCGTCTGTCAGGTTAGTTTGTTAGGCTTGTTCCACATGGAGTGAGTTTGTCTGATTCAGCATGTAGAATCAGCATTGGCCATCAGTGAGAGTGCTCTGATTGGCTGTTCGACTGCAAACCAGAGTGTGAGAACAAAAACTTAAGTGACAACAAAACAAACGATGCAAGTCAGGAGGGAACACAAAGAAAGGCAGCTGTGAATCCCTCTGTGGTGAGTGAGAAGTGCTGCGAAAATGGTATGTACAAGCTGATATGTATGGTTTGTTTAGGTATGTAGGTTTGTATGTGTGCAGTAGCGATGGCATAATGAGGCTTCCTGAACCACTGAAGCTTCATCACACAGTTTCTATTCAGTTTTTTGCATTAATTGGTGAGCTTGTGACAATGAGAACAGCAAAATGATAATTGTATTATAATAATAGTAATATATATATATAATATAAAATTAATAATAACAATATACTTGCCTATACTACAACTAATGTAACCTAATATAGTAGTCAAAATGTATTGTAACATCAATACTTTTTAAAACTAGTTATATCTCCACTTCTGCTACTCTTGACACCTGTTTGAAACACCCACAAGGTGGCGCGAGTTTTGAAACGTGAGTGATTGATATATTCCGCACAACCCAAGACCTCGTTTGTAATTTCTACTCATTATTCTCGATACAGGCCTCGATGCCTTGGTTCGAATGTCCCATCACTAATGTGCAGCAGTAGTTCCAGTTTCCTTTTGTGGAATGTCATGTTGTAGAAATGCATCTTCTCATGCAGGCACAGAATGCACAGTCTCATTTCAGTCAGCGGTCATCTGTTTTGTGTTCATGCACAGCTTTTTATCCAGATGGGACCAAATGCAACAGACTTTTGTTTCGCTAGTTCTTTGACGTCGACTTGGTGTGTTTCAGGCTTTTGTTTTGTACACATTTACACATTTGTTTTCTTGTTTTTGCATTTTACTAGGACTCAAACTAAAGTCTTTTTTTTAAAGGATGTCTTATTATTATTATTATTATTGTTATTACTACTACTGTGGTTATTGTTAAAAGTTAAATGTTATTTTAATAAATGAGATTTTATAGATTTAACCTCTCTCTTACCTTTGCATTTGTGTTTTAGGAAGAGGCAAAGAACTTCATCACACTGGACAATCTAGATCAGCGGATTGAAGAGGCTCTTGACAATCCGAAAAGTTACAATTTTGCCATTGATAAAGAAGGGCGGGTTGTCAAACGGACTGCTTTTCAGTGATAATTACAAGATTTGAAGAACAAAATACCTGTATATATAAAACATATACTGTCGGTGTCAATATTTAAGCTTCTAAAATGAATTTTGTTTTCTCAAAATCACTTTAAATGAGTGCTTTTGACCTTGAGATATATGCTTTGTGTGAATATGTGCTGTGTGAAGTTTCTTTTCAAAGTATTTCAAAGATACTTCATTTTTCAAAACTGGTTTAAGATCTGATTTTCTAAAAATGCCAATGTCCAAGGATTTGATATGCAAATGAATTATAATTACTAAATGTTTTGCTTTGTTCATTAGCTTAAATGTTTGTATCCTCACATGAATATTTGTAAAAATTAATAGCAGTTCACAATTTACAATAGCAGTTCACAATAGGTACAATTATTATTAGTACATATTGAATATTTACACTCAATTCTGAACAGAAAAGGTGGTTGTTATAGTTTATCGATATGATTACTAAAGATGTTTCATTTTTTTTAGTTCATGATCTTAAATAACAGTTCCATGAGAAGTGTGTGGAAGAAATGTTACCCCAGCATGCTACTCAATTCATTCATTTGGCACAAAAATATTAGAGCATGCTAGTGTGATTCTGAATTCAGCAAGCTGTATCACCAAATTAATGTTTCATAATAATATATTACACATATCTGTTCGATAGCTATATTCTGATTAGGTTTAATTTGCGATAAACTGAACAAATTAGTACCAAATAAAACAAATGTTCTGTTTTTGGTGTATGGCAAGCTGATTTAATGTTTAATTCTTAAAGGGATAGCTAGTCCCTTAAAGAATTCTTTCTTCTGTTAAACACAAAAGAAAATATTTTGAAAAATGCTGGTTGCTATTGACTTATTTTTTAACCACTAGCATATTTTGTTATGGTCAGTGTTGGGGGTAACGCATTACAAGTAACGCAAGGTACAGTTGAAGTCAGAATTATTAGCCCCCCTATGAATTTTTTTTTTCTTTTTTAAATATTTCCTAAATTATGTTTAACATAGCAAGGAAATTTTCACAGTATGTCTGATTATATTTTTTCTTCTGGAAAAAGTCTTATTTCTTTTTTATTTAGGCTAGAATAAAAGCAGTTTTTAATTTTTTTAAGAACCATTTTAAGGTCAAAATTATTAGCCCCTTTACGCTAATTTTTTTTTTCCGATAGTCTACAGAAAAAACCATCGTTATACAATAACTTGCCTTATTACCCTAACCTGCCTAGTTAACCTAATTAACCTAGTTAAGCCTTTAAATGTCACTTTAAGCTGTATAGAAGTGTCTTGAAAAATATCTAGTAAAATATTATGTGCTGTCATAATGGAAAAGATTAAATAAATCAGTTATTAGAAATGAGTTATTAAAACTATTATGTTTAGAAATGTGTTGAAAAAATCTGCTCTCCGTTAAACAGAAATTGGGGGAAAAATAAACGGGGCTAATAATTCAGGGGGGCTAATAAATTCTGACTTCAACTGTATGTAATAATATTGCTTTTCTAAGTGACGAGCAAGGTAACAAATTACTTTTCAAAATTAAGTAATATTTGAGTTGCTTTTTAAGAAAATGTAATGTGAATTACTTTTTAGTTTAGTTAATTCGCTTTTAAAAATAAATAGCTGAATAAAAATGATCATAGTCATGTTGAATCCCACATGCAATGAGAGAATGCAGGAACAGGCAAAAAGGAAAATGCAAAGCCTTACATTTCTGCGATAGAAATATTCTCTTTATTTTGAACACAGGGTAGAAAAGGAAAAGAGGATTACCTGAATGGACTGTGATTTAACTTTTTAATAAGACAAAAAGTACAAAAGTAGCAAATGCATAGCTTTAAACTGTCATTAATCTGTATATACGACATGTATCTGGGGTCAGGAAGTTCTCAGAAGATAACATCCCACGTTCATTATTTTAATGTGTTTTTTTCAAGGTGATTGAAGGTTATACAGTGTGTTGTTAATTGCAGAGCTCCTCTCTGAAGGAAAAAAAACCCTGCAAGTTCTGAAAGAGCTCAAGCCTCAACCAGGTCTGAAAAAGTAATGCAACTAACCCCCCCCCCCCCCCCCCCCACCCCCCCACCCCTTATCAACCAGTGTCATAACACCACATTTTGGTTTCATGCAGCTTTAATATTTTTTCTTTTAAGTATAATTTTCAGAAGCTATATTTACACTCCTGCCTTTAGCTAAATAGTAAGTATTAGACACGGTATAAGAGATAATATAACCTTACTATACTCATACTCCGTGTTGGGGAAAGTTACTTTTGAAAGTAATGCATTACTCCCAAAAAGTAACTAGTTGTGTTAGTTACTTTTTATAGAAAGTAATGTGTTACGCTAAATTTGAGTTACTTTTGCATTACTTTTTCTTACCTGCCTGAGACGTGATCTCTTTCAGAATTTGCAGGATTTTTTTCTTCTTATTTTTTTTAACTAGAGGTGCTCTGCAATTAACAACCAACTGTATAACCTCCATTTATCAACAAATAATAATTTAGGATAGTGTTATCTAATGAGAACGTCCTTACCCCAGAGCTATACATGGCGCATACAGATTATTGAAAGTTTAAAGCTATGTGTTTGCTACCCTTTTACTTTATGTCTTATTAGTGAAGTAAAATCACTATCCATTGAGACAATCTCCTTTTCCCATCGCAGAAATGTAAGGCTCTGCCATATGGGTTTCTGTCTGTTCCCGCAAGGAGCTCATTCTGTCATTGAGTGTGTGATTCAATGTGACTGTTCATTTTAATTCAGCAATTAATTTTTTTTTAAGTGAATTCTTTAAAATAAAAAGTAACTCAATTATTAGTACTTATTTATTTAACGTAATGCCAATTAGTTTATTGTCTTGTGAACAGTAAGGAAACACCTTTCCCTGTACAATGAAATTCTTACTTTGCCATCCACAGTGAAGTCATACACATCATACACGACATACATATAGGCTATACTGTATACACAGAAGTTACAGAAGTATAACTATGAAATATATATATATATATATATATATATATATATATATATATATATATATATATATATATATATATATATATATATATATATATGTATATATTGCATAGTTTCATAGGGGGGAGGGGGGAATTCCGGGAGTTTTCCGGGAGACAAAACAATACGGGAGATGGGTCTGAAATATGGGTCTGACTTCCGGGAAAAACGGGAGTGTTGGCAGGTATGCTTGAGGGAAGGAGTGTGAATATTCTGTGTTGTGGGTGCGTGGGGTCTTTCAGGATGAAGGCAGCTCTCTTGTGGACTCTGGGATGGTAGATAGTCTGCAGAGAAGGCAGTGGGGTCCTGACAGTGGTGTAAAGTAACTAATTACAAAGACTCAAATTACTGTAATTGAGTAGTTTTTCTTAGGAATTGTAATTTACTAAGTAGTTTTAAAAAATTTACTTTTCTTTGAGTACATTTTTTTGTGCTTTATCTGTACTTTTACTCCACTACTTTCCTTCAACCTGCAGTAACTACTTTATTTTTCTTGTTCATGGGGATTAGAAAAATCAGTCCTGAGATTCCCCTCCAATCAAATCGCACATACTGTAGAAGGTAGATCGCATCATAATGAACTACCTCAAGACATGTGCACTTATAATTGCAGCAAACTGGAAGTATTAAAAGTGTTCATAAAGATGTTCAAAATCTTTACGCGCATTGACTCAGAGACTGTTTAGATGCATGTCACTTATGAGAAGATGGCGGATGTTTACTGTATGATGACTGAAATGGCCTCAAACACCCAGCAGGCACAGGACGTCAACATGACGTCAGATTGATGTTGAACCCTAACATCATGGGGACGTTGCATTTTGTTTGGAAATGAAAATCGGTTGACATCAGAACTCAACGTCAGGTCAATGTCCAACCTAAAACCAACCAAATATCAACGTCTAATGATGTTACAGCTTGACGTTGTGTGAACGTTACCCCTATGACATCTATCAGATGTTGAATTTTGGTTGCCGTACCTGATCGTATATGACGTTGGATTAAGATGTTGGCTCGACGCTGGATTTTGTTCACTTTCTAACAACCTAAATTCAACCAAATATCAACGTCATTTGACGTCATTATTGGACATCAAAGTAACGTTGTCCTTAGCTGCTGGCTTGACAATTAATTTTGGTCACCTGACATCACAACATAAATCTACCCTAATATTAATGTCTCATGATGTTGTGTGCCTGCTGGGCAATAACTAAATGCACTACAGAATGTTACGTTTACACACACATGCACAAATTACATGTAAACATATCAGCTTTTGACAGCATAATACTCACTACTCTTGAGTACTTAAAAGGGCTACTTTTTACTCCTACTTTGTGTAATATTTACAGCAGATACTTTTACTCTACTTGCACTACATTTTTAGGCAAGTAATAGTACTTTTACTTGAGTATGATTTTTCAGTACTCTTTCCACCACTGGGTCCTGATGATCTTCTCTGCAGTCCTCACCAGTCTCTGCAGACATTTGCGGTCCTTGTTACTAATACATTAATTTACTCGTTACTTAGAAAAGTAATATTATTACGTAACTTGCGTCACTTGTAATGCGTTACCCACAATTTTGCTCATAATATAACCACACATGGATTAAACGTTAAAACAGCTTGCCATATCCAGTACGTAATATGAATAGTGTGTGAGTCTCCAATCGGACATGTCCAAACATGCGCAGATGCGTTGGCCAACTACCTCTTCCGGTATAGGGACACACACCTTCCAGTCAGTCAGAGCAAAGACAGGAACACCTCGTCGAGCATATGTCAAAAGCATTTAACCATATATTCCTATTTAAATAAGTGAAACATTATTACCTTCGCATAGACTTTTAGTAATGTATTCGACGCAGTGATGTGAAGTCTTGTTTCCTACAGGATTGAGTGTTTTCAACATCTGATGCAACATGGCAACCTCGCATGTTAATCGATGTCTCTTAAGGACAATCACGAGATGTCTTCGGGACAGCCGTAGGCTGCCGAACCTGACAACAGTACGGCCTTTAGGACACTTTTCCAAATCTTCTTCGGGTAAACAAGAACATGTTGAAACTGTGGATCCACCGCGGAGTTCAGGAGGCGGCAGTGGCACATCTCGACTGGCGGTCGCGCTCGGACTGGGACTCGGAGGAGTAGCGGCTTTGTTTTCATTAAGAGGAGAAGACAATAAAGATGCCCTACAGAGGACAGTTGCGGTTAGGAATTTGCTGATTGATAGCATATTACCTACTGTCCAGTGTGCTTCTCCATTTAAACCGGACAGCCCGCGGTACAAGTATAATTTTATCGCGGATGTGGTGGAGAAGTCCACCCCTGCTGTGGTCTACATCGAGATCGTTGGCCGGTGAGTGTGTCAAAAAAGAAAGAAATAATAATAATACAATGACACAGTGTAGTAGTCCTTCTGGAAACATCTAAAACTGGCATTACCTGCTTTAAAAGTGACTAGCCTGCTCACAAGTGATGCAATTTTTTCTTAAGGGATAGTTCACCATTGAGGTAGTTGGTGTTCGCTCATTTAACGGTCCCACGCTAATTTGAATATTGAGTCTGCAATCGCATTTAAGTACGACTTCAAAACAACATTAGCACTATTTAATTGACTGTGAACAGTGTTGTACTTTGATAGTCAATGGACTCAAATATGATCTATTTAGAATTTGCAAGCAATACTTTTCTGAAGTGATATTATTAAGGAGAAAGTCCCACTGTGCGAATATGACACCAACTTACCTTTCAGAAAAGTATTATTTGCAAATTCCTAATAATGAAATATTAGCAGCCAACGAATATAACATTGTTCACAGTCAATAAAATAGTCCTAATGTTGTTTAAAAGTCATATTTACATGGGAGTTCAGTCTGAATATTCAAAGTACCATGGTAAACAATATAGGGAGCGTGTGACAAGTTGTCACTGAACAAATGTGCGAATATAAAACCAACTTTACCTCAGTTAGTCAGCCCCAAAATGAAAATGTACAAACACAAGTTGCTCCAAACCTTTATGAGTTTCATTTGAAATACTGTGAAAGTCAATGGTTTTCAGCTTTCTTCAGAATATATTATTATGTGTTCAACAGAAGAGAGAAATTCAGACCGGTTTGGAAAAAGTGAAGGGTGAGTAAATGATGACAGACTTTCATTTTTGGGTGAACTATCCCTTTAAAACTAAAACAGCTTGACTAAATTTGCAAAACCAGTTCAGGCTGTCCTGCAAGACAAACCAGCACATACGTTGTAACAGCAGGTAATCAATGGATGTATTAAAATTCTATTTATTTGAATGGAAAATACTGCTGTTGCATATTAAAATCAAACAAATCATAATGGTGTAAGTCCCAAATACAGAAGAACTCATTTTGGGGAAATGTTCTGGTTTTGATAGATAGATTTTGATGGTCCGTAATGTTTTTAAAAGCATTTGTGATAGAGTTATTAGAACTTCTGTGTTTTCTTTGGGGGGTTTTCAGCAGGGTGTTTTATGTTGATTTTCTCTATAGGGACTTTTTGGATCACTTGTTTCTATTTTTGATGACCAGAAGGTATTTAGTTTCAGTTGTGTTTGGGAATTTTGACTAATATTACACTTTCTTTTCAGACACCCCTTTTCTGGCCGTGAGGTTCCCATCTCGAATGGCTCTGGCTTTATAATAAGTAGTGATGGCCTGATAGTGACGAATGCCCATGTGGTCGCCAACAAGCGTGGTGTTCGTGTCAAACTGACCAATGGTGAGACTTACAATGCCACAGTCCAGGATGTGGACCAGGCTGCAGACATCGCCACCATCAAAATCAATGTTAAGGTACAGATGGAGCTTTGAGGTTGTACTGTTAAGACATTAAATTTTTTAATGAGTCATCGTTTTAATAGAGGTAAAGTTGGTTTTATATTCACACATTTGGACTTTCCCCTTAATAATATAATTTCATAAAAGTATTATTTGCAAACTCTAAATAGCGAAATCATATTAGCAGTCAATGACTATCAAAGTACAACATATGGTAAGAACAAGGACTCATTTTATTTTATTAATTTACATTTTTTACAAATGGGTCTATATCAAATGAGTAATTTCTTTTTGAACTTTGTTCATTTAAGAATTAATGAGTCAAAAGAATCAAAAATGTATCACGGTTAGTACATTAAAAAGTGTGAGGTCAGTATGAGTTTTATTGTTCAGCCATAAATCTGTTTATACTGTATTTAGGCTACATGCACTCTGTAATTCAGGAGTAACGCCCGCATACAAACATGGAAATAAACTCGAAATTGTGATGATAACCTTAGTGACAGTTGGTTTTGTATCCTCAAATTTTTAAACACAGTAATATTGCAGGAACCAAAGAGTAATTATAGTCGACGATTTTAAATAAACCAACAACAACAGAGGAGTCTTATGTTTGGAAGGCCATTTTTGCATTTGATTTCTCGCATGGTTTTCTTTTACTAGTTCTAGTACATGGCCACTATTACATAGTAGGGGTGTGAACCTATACTGGTCTCACGGTTCGGTTACGAATATCATGCCATCGATTTGGTTCAATTCGATATCACGGTGCATTGACGATGCTTCCATACATAATTAGATTTTTTTTCTTTACAACACAAGAAAAAAAATTGTATTAAAATCTATAAATATGTTTATATTTATATATTACTTGTAATACAATTTTGTCCTTTAATACAAGCAGTCAGATACATGAACTGTACCTTTAATTTTACCTGCTCAAAAAAAAACACTCTTTGTGAATGTTTTAGACAAAACTCCAATACATGCACAGAAGACAGCACGAGCATTCATAACAAGTAAACTAATGTAAATATTATCCCGCTTGCTTTTTGAGCGCTGGCAAGTTCTTACACCCCTATGATTGGTCATTGTCTTCACCCGCTCAACAGAAAGGGCTGCGCTTGGCTTTAGAAATGAAAGCGCTGTTCACCCATGAGTGACGCGGGAAAAACAGCCGCGGGTCAGTCTATATGCGCATAATACGCGGTTATCAGGTAATCCGCAATAGAATAAATACAATACAATAAACTCGCACCACAGGCACGCTTGTGTCTGGATCCAGAAGTATCGCTTTAACAGAAACTTTACCTCGCGAACATGCCAACGGGTCATATGCCCTAGGCGTGTGTGTGTGTGGGAGAGAGAGAGAGGCAAAGATGGAGTTTTACAGCATTTTTCATTAGTAGTGAAATCGCGGCTCGTGCTTTACCATTCCTCAGTGTCAGTGAAAGATCTGCTTTTTAAGGAGTAGGAGTGTTTATTTTACTCACCTTCGCCATAGTATTCTACTGCGACATTGCGCATAGGGGATAAATGACGTCAGTGCGTAATAACCGGTTATGATCTATTACTGAACCGGTCCCCATCTGCATCGCGGTGCAGAAGAAACGATTCATTTTGACACCCCTATTACATAGTGTCATTGTGTTCTCTGTCTTGTCCCAGAATCCTCTTCCAACGCTGCGTCTTGGCAAGTCGTCTGATGTGCGTCAGGGTGAATTTGTGGTTGCCATGGGGAGCCCCTTTTCTCTTAAAAACACCATCACATCTGGAATCGTCAGCTCTGCTCAGAGAGGCAGTAAAGAACTGGGTCTCTCCAACTCCAACATGGACTACATCCAGACGGACGCTACCATAGATGTAAGTGCATAGGAAGTGTAGTTGCATGCAAATAATTTTTGTGTCATCATTTAACGAATTGCATTGCATCACTCAATCACAATTCTGCTTTACAGTTTGGAAATTCAGGAGGGCCGCTCATAAACCTGGTGAGTCGCTGACAATTACTCAACTCACTGCTTGTGCATTTTGGTTTAAAGGGTCACGAAACACCAAAACACATTTTTTGAGATGTTGACAGTCATATATGTGTCCCACGTTGCTCAAAACACTATAAAGGCACATATATTTTACTAAAAAGTGAAAATTGGTTGTTTTTTCATTATTTCGAGCAAATTTAAAAAAGGACATTTTGAAGCTACATCACTGCCATGTGACCCTTGTGTAAATTCCAGCATGGAGACTCGGTGTCTGTACCGGCCGGTTCAACGTGACGTCTTTGAGTTTTCAGCATTAATTTATGAGAAAGAGTTGGTTCGAACCAATCAGCGTGCTCTATTGTGAATGAGGTGCAACTTCATTATTATGCATGATAGCTTCGAAGACCAGGGCCAGAGTGGGACTTCTTTTCAGCCCTGGAGTTTCAAGCCTTAGACCAGCCCACCTGAGTTCACGACTGACTATATTAAAATAAGGTCATTTCCAATTCAGTTTCTAATGACACTATCACGTCTTTTTCAAGGAAACAGCTGCTTTAGAACTTCAAATGTTTTTCATAAATATAAGAACATTAAAGGGTAGCTAAATCTCCAACACTTTTCTTTTAAACATCACAATGTCCTTTCCTGCAATATCTGAATATATATTCTGTGCAAAATTCTTTATAGATATCCAGTCCTTTGTAACGGTGGTCACACAAAAAATTTTAATAAAATATGTACACCTACATAAGTAACCCAAACAGTATTATATGTCTTAACACTAAAAATGAACAAAAAAAAATTTTACTCAGGTGAGGTTCGAACTCGGATTGGCGTCGTCGTAAAGCAACGTGCTGACCACTGGACCACAATGGCGCTGTTATGCTGGTGCGTTTGGAATGTAAAATAACTATTGCACTGTTGCAAGACTCTTTTAACCATAGTATTACTTTCTATTGATGGCTTAATCTTTTTCTCCCCTTTTTAGATTTCTGATCAAGTTATGTCAGATTTATTAATGTAGTGAATCATCTGATTCTCATTGAGCAGGTGTAATAATCATTAATATTAATTATTCGAATTCTTATATTCACTAAGGTGCCGCTGTTTGGAGTCGAATGATAGTTACGTCATCATTAACCTGCAGGCTGCATTTTGCTCACGGGCTGCGAGAAAATAAATAAAAAGAGCAGAGCTGCGGCAAATTAATGAATAAAAAGAGTGAGGCTATGGTCAAATAAATGAATAAATGAAAAAAGTGCGACTGCTGAGAGTGCAAGCAGCTAGGGACACCGGCCCTCGTGGCCAAAAAACGGACCGGCCCCCCTCCCGATTAGGAGGATTTTATCTGAGAGCTTTTCGCATCTGTAAATGGTGAAATCGGGATTTGCCGATCGTCGTCTTTTAAAAAAAGACGCGTTTCCAGTTCATGTTGATTGTCCTGTCTGTACAGATTTGGTAAGTGAGCGATCAGTGTTTCCTGTTTGTTTATTTAGATGGCAAAGTTAGTTAGTATCGTCAGCAGTACTCTTTTAGTTTTTAAAGACATACCTTAGTCAAAATTATTTAGCTACTAAGTTTAAAGTACGTTATTATCACTACAATATTATAGACTGAAAGATCCGCTGTAAATGCTGCTTTCCGAATGTAAACATGTAAACACCTTAATCAAACTATTACCATCGTGTAGGATTTTCGCCACATTTTGTGACAGGATAGTCTATACCAGGGGTGTCCAAACTCTGTCCTGGAGGGCCGGTGTCCTGCTGAGTTTAGCTTCAACTTGCTTCAACACACCTGCCAGGAAGTTTCTAGTATCTAGTAAGAGATTGATTTGCTGGTTCAGGTGTGTTTGTTTAGGGTTGGAGCTAAACTCTCCAGGACACCAGCCCTACAGGACCGAGTTTGGACATTCCTGATCTATACACACATGGCTGTTTGACGTTATTCTCTGCATCTACCGAGAAATGCGGAGGGTTTTTTTTTTTTTCTCCCATACGGCGTGCGGTTTAAAAAATTCCATTGAAACAACACTCTTCCAGCAGTTCGTCGGATCCAATATCTCGGTTGTCACGGGGGGCATGCATGAAATGTTCCTGAATGAAAGTGAAAGTGCCAAACTGCAGTTAAAGTCGCCAAATTAAGAATGAAACGCCCGAAATTACATGAAACACCGGAGGAAACGTGGATAGCGCGGTGACGCAATGACGTTAATCGTATTATGTGCTTTAACATGTAAAACAGGATCATGAGAGGAACATTCAAAAAGCAACTCATGTAAACACCTTCATCATATTCTTGTTTTATTCAGATTAAGGCAAATGATTAGATTACTGATGTCCATGTAAATGTGGAGCTAGACTTACAGGTTTCTCTCTATATGTAAACATATCAACTTGCTTTCTGTTGGATTATAATAGGTGCATGTATTTATGCCATGTGCTCTCACATTAAATGAATCTCACATTTAAAATGTTTCGTGAATGGCAAACTATTGAATTTACATTTAGAAACACCCTTAAAAGAAAATGGCACTGATGTAAGCTACATTTTTAATTCGCAGGGTTTAAGATGGGATACATTTTTAAAGCGTAATACTTACTATTAAGTACTTACTACTCGAGTACTTTTAGAAGGGCTACTTTTTACTCATACTTTGAGTAGTATTTGAAACCGATACATTTACTCTACTTGCATTACCACTGTCTCATACTACTACAGGTATAATACTAAAGCACTGACTGTACTACTGGTGTAACCACAACTAAAATTTTTAATAAGAAAAATTACTGAAACTATCAAGTGTTGTATTATATTAAGAACATAAATTATCACATGTTGATCTCTCCATAATCTATGTAGTATTGTACTGGTCTTATGCTCTAGCCTTGTGTAATAAACTGACGTGTCATATTTGTACTCTTCAGGATGGTGAGGTCATCGGCATTAATACCATGAAAGTGACAGCAGGGATTTCCTTCGCTATTCCCTCAGACAGAGTCCGTCTCTTCCTAGACCGATCTGCAGACAAACAGAGTAAGAATGACCTCACAGCTTTTTGTTTTTGTTTGTGAATATATCATTTTTATTGATCACGCTTATAGATGGTTATTGGGTCTTTTTTTCAGAGTCTTGGTTTGGAGAATCAGGATCGAAACGGCGTTACATTGGAGTGATGATGTTGACTTTGACCCCCAGGTGCCAAACACACTTTTATTTATTTATTATTATAAATAACAGGTCATGAAAAACTGGTGGAAAGTATTCAGGGTTTGTTAGGTCTGTCAGTTTAACATGTTAATTATTGTTAATTGGTTATGTAAAGAAATAATGTTTAAAATATTTTTTTTACTCTTAGTCTAGTGTTTTGCCTTTCATACAGTTGATTGATAAACATGATGCAGGAGAACAATTAATACATGATGGAATCTACAGATTTTTGTTATGTGCCACTAAAATTCAAGATATTGGGACTAAAAAAATCCCCATTTAGGTTTTTGTTTTGTATAGACCATTTTAATGTGGTGATGTCATTGGTCCATGAACATTTCCTGCTTGTTATCAAACTATTTCATAATTGCAACAAGAGGCAATTCAGTCATAACTTAATGTTAAAACAGCATCATAATTTTAGATACCATTATTTATCATTATGTGGTTTTTGTTTTTTTATTCTCGGAAGCTCTAGAATCTAAAAATGTAAAACAGGAAATATGTTGGGACCATTGTTTTTGTTTACATCCCCTAAAAATGGTCTATGGATAACATAGAGTTGAGCAATATCACAAGAGCTGTTTTTTTTCTCCAAATGGCACGAGTTCAATTGTGATATTGATTTAAACAGTTCTGTCAATAATTAAAGAGCCCCTGTTATACATTAAAAAGAGTCATATTTTGGTTTTAGGGGTCTCCAACAACATGCTGATATGCATGCAAGGTCAAAAAACACTTTCATTGTCTTATAATATGCATTTATTTTTACCTAATTATCTCAGTGATTTCCATATGATTCGTTCAGCGATTAATTTGTTCCCAAACCCCTCCTTAGCGCGAAGCTAATCTGTGTTCAGCGCGAGACACAGTGAAATGCACAGCATGGCATATCAACAGTATTGAAGTAGTCAGAGTGCAGACTGTATGTGTGAGCATACCTGCCAACACTGGTTTTTCACGCGAGTCTTCTGTATTTCAGACCCATCTCCAGCCACCCACCCACCCGTTTTGTTATTTAACCCGGAAAACGCTCGTAATCCCCCCTTCAAGGTATTGCAGGAGTTCATTAAAGTAGTGCGGTTAAACACCAGCATATTGCTCTATTCTTAACCATGACACACATTCAGTATTAATCCACACAGTGGCAAAAGCAGAACTATTTTGAACCTTGACCCCTGCACGTATGTAAGAACAACTGACAGTGGCCATAGCAACGACAAACGGCAGTGGATATGAGAATATAAAGAGTTAACCTGAGACAGTACAAGCGGTTACCCGAATAAATACATAATTTGCAAGCTAGAGAAAACAAGGAAGCAGCCATTTTAATCGCTCTTATTTACACTTGTGAAATGGAGGAAGAAACTAATCCATGATCCACTGATCCATGTGCTGATAAAGTTCCTGTCAAGCCATGACAAAGTCCCATACATAATAGTCTTTCCTGATCCTTCCTTTAACAAACGGCTGACGAATCCCTTGTTGTAAGCGTGTAGATTCCAGAAGCACTCATCAGAAAAATGACGGGAACACAGCACAAGGCTGGGCTATAATGCTGAGGTTTTTTTGCAAAAATAAACCTCAACCACTGACTCTTCACAGTTTCATTTTTGGGTAGAGAAAATAGCATAACTTTCCCTCACACTTCCAATAATATCCAGCTGAGCACAACGTCTTCATGACTTAATTCAACCGGGATCTGCTAAAGTGTTAGTGGGCGGGGCTGCAGGTTTCAATTTTCCCGGGTTTGCACGTGCAACAATTGGGCGGGGCTTAAGTTTCATTTCGACATCACGCCGAAACGGCTAAAGACTCATTATCAAGACGATTCATTTGAAGCACTATGAGTCGACTCTTTTATAAATGAATCAATAGTTTTAAAGACTGCGCACTTTCAGATTTAAGCCTTAGCTGGATATTTCACTTCACTTAGAGCTGTGTTACACACTACATGGAAGGTCATTTTAAAAACCCCATAATAAGGGCTCTTTAATATACATGTTGAAAGTATGACCTAGTAAATAGCCACTGTAGAGCATTCACACATCTCCAGTCAACATACAGTGGTGTTTTCTTTCTGAATGAATTGACTTTTCGTATTCATAATACTCAGTAGGTGACAGTTCTAGTTTCTTGTTCGGAGGATTATTTCATTAAACCAAATGATTTCATATGTTCATATTAATCATAAGTAAATGAATTAATAAATAAATGGATAATAAATATTAGAGTAATTATATATTTGTTCACTTTGGTTTCACTTTAAACGTGTATCAATTTCTTTATTTTTGTTTAATTTGTAACAAAACTGTTTTAGGGTGTCCAAATACCAATTTAGAGACTTCTGGAAAAAAATGTTTATTTGTAGTAAACTCTGTGCTGAATTTAAAAAAAAATCTATCTTTTTTTCTAAATTCATACTTGATGTTTTTGTATTTAACAATTATGACTGAAACTTTTGTATTTTCAGATAAAATTTAAGATACATAGACAGACAGACAGACAGACAGACAGACAGACAGACAGACAGACAGACAGACAGACAGACAGACAGATAGATAGATAGATAGATAGATAGATAGATAGATAGATAGATAGATAGATAGATAGATAGATAGATAGATAGATAGACACTTTATAGTCTGAAATTTTGAAATTTTTCTTGTGAGACAGTATCAGCATAACGGTCAATATTACATTCACTTCAACCAAAAACACCTAAACAAAACATTCATAATACATCAATAGCATAGAGTGTGACAAGAAATGCTGTTTAATTTGCAATGCATTCAATGAATTTATCAGTACATGTTGTAATTAATCAGATTAAATGTGTGTTATGGATATTGAATGATATCCACAGCCCTGAGTAAAAAGAAATTGCTCATAAGTTTTGGCCACAAAATGTGCAGACACTGGACAATAGACAATAAATAGTCTTATTAGCTCACGTGTGTTTGTGCACACTGTTAAATGGATTACACATTTGCGTATTTGACTGTGCACACACACTCCTGTGAAAATAAAGTAAACGTTGCACTTAAGTAGGGCTGGACGATTTTTTTTTTCTCCCCGTTTTAAGACGATTACATTTTTTATAAAATCGAGGTATCGCGATTTTTAAAAAAATAAAAATATCAAAGCAGCTTTTCCACTATCGTGCCAAACCGTTCTAAACTGTTAGACAACCGTGCTGAATTGTGCTGACAGATTCTGTGTGTTGACATCGCGGCTCTGTTGATGAGCTACAGCTGGCTCAGCGCAAGCGCACTAGCCCATTGTTGCGAGGTGCGCGCGCAGTCAACGGAGGCGCGCGATGCGGCGCCAGGGGAAAGTATAAATCCAGCTTAACACTCAGGGCCGGCGCGTCCATCTTTCTTTAATTTGGACTTTTGCTTGAAAGCTTTACGGAGTGACACAGTAGCTGTCCAAGGTACTGTAGCTATGAATTAAATCATAACCCATATATGCACCAATAAACAAGTAAAATGAATGAATGAATAAATAAAATAAATATGGATTAAATGTCGGTATTGTTTTTACTCCAAAAAAATATCAATACGTTTTGACAAATGTTTTATAGAAATAAATTGAGCAATTTCCAACATTTCAGCTATAGGCTGTTATACGATTCTGTTAAATATAAAATAAACATTTAAATATAGATAGATATGTAACAGGTTTCTGTGGGGTTTTTTGTTGTTCACGGTGATCTTTAATATATACTGGGTGGTGTAGCTACGCACAAATATTTTCTAAAATGTCAAGCAGGAATTTGTCTATAGGAATGTAATAGGCTACACCTTGTTGACCAATTTATGTATGTATGGCCATTAAAAATAAATGTTCCTTAACCAGATGGTTTTTCAAGTTACTTATAAAGAGATTGTTACTTCAGTCATGTTGTTGTAATGTTTTAAGTTGACTATAGTTACACAGTAAAAACAAAATCGAAATCGTGAATCAAACTTTATGAAAAAATCTAGATTTTTTTTTGATATTTCATATCGCCCAGCCCTACACTTAAGTGAGTCTTTTATTATCTTTAAATTCTCTTATTCCCCTCCTCAGTATAATCGAAGAGCTAAGGATGCGAGACCCGTCCTTCCCTGATGTTTCCCATGGAGTTCTCATCCACCGTGTGATTGTAGGATCTCCAGCTAATAGGTGTGCTGCTTTCTGATCACAATGTTATCAGCTGTTGATAATGGCATCCTATTGACGATGTCATTTCCTGTTTTCTGTTTTGCAGAGCCGGAATGAAACCAGGAGATGTTATTATTGAGATCAATGGGGCAAAGGTGAACACGTCGGAGGAGATATATAATGCTGTGAGGACCTGCGAAAGTTTAAATGTGGTGGTCCGCCGGGCGGCCGACCTGCTTATGTTGCACATGACCCCAGAGTCCACAGAGTGACAACAAGTGAAGTATTTAGTAAGATTAAGAAATGGTGAGTAATAAGAAGCTTTGTCATAGTTGGAGATGTTGTAAGAAAGGAATAACCTAAAGAGTTGAACAGTCTATTTGTTTAGCAAACGCTGGACATTCGTGTAGTAAACGTGTTTCTGGAAGCGTATGAAGTAATGTGGATGATTCAGACTTCTGTACACTGGATAAACCTCAGTGTGTCTGCGCAAACTACACTATCAGTATTGATTTTGAAGGATACCACTGAATATTTTGTTATGAATTGTCATGAGAACAACAAACACTCAACGACCTTAATAAAACTGGGTGCTCTTTTTGTGAAAATGCAGATGTTTTGTATTGAATCTCACATTCTCATGTTACGACGTTTTATTTTAATACATTTTTCAAAACAGCTCTGATTTCACAATAAACCATTGGAATATTTATGGATGATTTGCTTATGTCGCAGTGACTGATATGTTTAGGTTTTGGGTCAGGTAAGGGGCAGCGCTGTACAGTATTCTTAAAAGGTGTATTTCTAAAAGTGCACCTTAATGACGCCAGTGGCAACTGCAGTGTGTGTTATAAATGACTGGATGCTGTTCAAACCTCATGCCAAATTTTTGTCACCCCATACAAAACCATTTTAAATCCACACAATCTGGCAACGCTGGGGCTAGGTCACAATATAAGCCACATCACAAGTGAGTTCAATAATATATATTTTTATTACAGACAAAAATCAAATACACAAAACACAACTGTAACAATAAAGAACTGAATGATACAATAACAAGACACTATATTTAAACCTAAACAAGTTAAATAAACACAACAGAAAAACTGGCTACTGGCAATTCTGGTCATGTGACTGGTCAGAACTCCAGCATGAACCAGTCGTGGTAAGGCATCTGTTCTAGACTAATTCTGCGCTCTGGATTCTGCTGCAGACAAGCCCTCATCAGATCACAGCATTCTGTGAAAAAGAATTGGAGAGGTCAGATTATTATTATTATTATTAAACTGTTTTTGCACACTTGTTCTTTGATGAACATCTCACCTTGAGAGAGGGTAAATTTGGACCAGTCATGCTCCAGATAGTACAGGTCATATGCTGATGGGAAATCTCCATGCAGCATTATGTAGAGAAGAACTCCAAGAGAATAGACCGTCGCTGGTATGGCTCGGTAACATCCTCTTTCGTAAAACTCTGGTGGGATGTACGCTTCTGTGCCTGGAGGAGAGACGTTTAGTTTAATCTCTGACAGCATCATGTTGACTATATATACCAGATGGGTTTCAGCTGTGCTAATTAATGAGCTTTCAAAACGTAGATTAATAATGCTTATGTACATTTATAACTAGTGTTGTCAAAAGTATCGACTTTGGTACCAATCGATACTGAAACTCATCACAGTCATATTTGCTGAGCATGTGAACACCAGTGGCCAATCAGTGGTGTTTAACAGCGCTCAAATGGACCTTTTTAAATGTCAGTATCGAACTCGATACTTTTGACAACCCTATTCAAAACACCTACCAGAAAAGTTACTGTATGCTGACTCCATCATAAAATCTCCACACCCGAAGTCGATCAGCTTGACCTCCAGCGTGTCTGGGTTCACAAGCAGGTTTTGAAGCTTTATATCCCGGTGGAACACCCCCCGGTAACAGCAAACATTGGCAGCATAAACCGCTTGCCACATGATGGTTTGTGCTGTTTGCTCAGTGAGGACGCCTCCGCTGAGTTGAAGGAACGACTCCAGATCCATGCTTGGCACAGGCCGCTCCATGACCATGACATAATGGTTTTTAAAGACCTGCCAATCTAGGAGCTGAATGATATTTGGACACCTGGAGCCACTGCTGGCCATGTTTGCCAAGGTGATTTCTAGAGGAGGCGACTGGTCACAAGACTGAAAACAAAATAATAATGTTGGTTTTCAAACAAGTGTTTATGACCACAGCCTGTTGTCTATAATAAATATATGACATTATAAAATGAACAGCGACTGAGAAGAGAAAGAACAGAAAGTGTAGTCGACTTACAGAGCAGAGATCTTGCCTGTTTGGTGTCTTCTGGACAAATTTAACAGCCACCTGTTTAAAGGAATAAGTGAACAATGAGCATGTGCATGGAGATCATTTCATTCCTGTCATAAATCCTGAACAGAGGTTTCGTCTATTTGAATTCGTCAGCAGAAATGTCTAAACAATGAAAGCATGCTTCTGATGATGTTCTTTAAATAGTTTTCATCAACGGATTTGAGTCTACAAAAATGAATACCTGCAGACCATCCTGTATGCGAATCCCTTCATACACGGAGCCGAAACCTCCTTCACCGAGCTGCTGTCCAAGTTTGTAGCGGCAGCTGATGTCATCTGTAAAAAATGAAGAGAATGAGGCTGACTGGACATAAAATGTCATTAAACCAAATAAAACACAAACAGTTGAAGTCAGAATTATTATCAGATTTGTTTCAACACATTTCTAAACATAATAGTTTTAATAATTCATTTCTAATAACTGATTTCTTTATCTTTGCTGTGATGACAGCACATAATAATTACTGGATATTTTTAAGATACTAGTGTTCAGCTTAAAGTGTATTTAAAGGCTTACCTAGGTTGATTTGGCAAGTTAGGGCTAATAGGCAAGTCATTATTTATCAGTGGTTTGTTCTGCTTAATGGGGTTAATAGTATCGACCTTAAAATAATTTTATAAAAAATTAAAAACTGCTTTTATTCTAGCCAAAATAAAACAAATAAGACTTTCACCATAAGAATAAATATATTGAATAATTTTGACTTCAACTTTATGATTTTATAAAGTTGAATAAGCCTAAACAAATGTTCTGAATTCTAGCAATAATCTTACTATTGTCCACGCAGGTCCCATCATCTGCTGTAGGACTCACTGCAGATCTCACTGAGACCTTCTGAATTAGTGGAGGGTTCGAGTCTTCATCCAGTGCAGAGTCATTGTCAATCTCAAAAGAGTCTGTGCTGGTCATTTCAGACAACAGTGCAGAGTTAAAGATGCCATCTGTCAAGAGCTGCTGGCTCACTCGAGGTTTAGTGTCCTCATCTGATGATGAACTTGTAGGACTATCAAGCGCTCGCTCCAGGTAGTCCTCACTGAGGGAGGATTCAGCAGATTCAGGGTCTGCTGTGAAGTGAAACTCTGCAGAGACATTCTCAATAACTACTGCAGAGTCAGAACTGTTCACTTCAGGTTTCTCAGCGGAGTCAAAGTCTTCGTCTGCTGGAGCATCAAGAACTGAAGATTGAAGAACATCCAGCTCCAGATTGTTCACAGCAGTGTGGAAGAATTTAGAGCTGCTGATCGGCTCTGCCTGAAGGTCGTGGATCTCCTGCACAGAGAGCTGATCTAAAGAGGGGAAGGAATATCATTAATATGACTCTGTAACTCTTTTGACTAGATATTTGAACAGATCATTTGCTAAAACATTACTCAATGTATTACTAATGATCTTCATGGTTTATGTGCATAAAGTGATAATTAGAAAAATGGTATGTGTAAACTATATATCTAAAGGCAAAACTCACTGAAAAAATAATCCTAATACAATAAATTCAGAATTTCTTCTGTTAAACACAAAACTACAAATTCTGAAGAATATTCCTGAAATCTGCAGCCATTTACCTTCATTGTAGGAACACAAAATACTGTGGAAGTCAATGGCTGATTTCAGTAAATCTTCTTTTGTGTTCAACATAAGAAAAGCAGTAAATTATGACCGAATCTTCATGTTTATGTGAACTGTGCCTTTAAGAAACTATTTTTCTAAAATGTCTTCAGTTAATGTTATTTCTGATCATCTTTAAACACTTACTGTGATATGTTTTGTGGTGTTTAACGGTATGTTTTAGTAATTAAAAGCACTCATAAATCTATTTTACCATCAACACTAGCTCTTCTGGAGACACAGGCGAGGAAGAGGGAATAAAATTTGGTTTTCTTCTTTTTCTGTCTCTCTGCCTGTTTTCTAGCAACGACGGGCGGGTCATCGGTTATCAGATGATGGTTTTCTGTCGTGTTGCCTGTAGGTTTGAGTGGCTCACAGGGTTGTTCGTTTGCACACTTAATACCAAACGCTTTCTTCAGACGGGAAATCAGTTTTGAAAAGGCCATTTTATCACCGTTGTGTTGAATCGCAGAAAGCACTGAACCACTAGACATCTAAAGAAGCTAGTGAGAGTTTTTGCTATATCCAATAGCTTTATTCTGCCACAAATGATGTCAGAGTTACACAGTTCCATTTTGGAACGCGAAAGAACTTTTTTAAAATACGTGGAGACTTTTTAAATCAAAATAAACATCTAATGCGGGGCCGCGCTAGACTGACTGGCTAATTCGCCTTAATGTGCCCGCACACAGCCACCTGATTACATAAATAAAATATATGAAAATTTTTAATTAATTAACTAACAAATTAATTATTTTGGCAGTTAGGCCTATAAGTGTATTTTTGCTTAAACATGCACAACTTTTTCTGTGATTTGCTTTTTATTATTATTATTATTATTTATTATTATTATTACCATGTATATACATATATATATATATATATATATATATATATATATATATATATATATATATATATATATATATATGTGTGTGTGTGTGTGTGTGTGTGTGTGTGTGTGTGTGTGTGTGTGTGTGTGTGTGTGTGTGTGTGTGTGTATAATTCATTATTCCTCCTACCTGGCCTTGAGCTACCATTAATGTAAAACTATATATATATATATAGACTTTTTTATTTATTTATTTATTTATTTATTTAACAGTATTATTATTATTATTATTATTATTGATAGTATATTTATATATTATTATATGAATTCTTTACTGTTATAAATTATTTTTAAAATGAATAATGTTTCAAATAATATATATATATATATATATATATATATATATATATATATATATATATATATAAAAAAAATGCAACTATAGTAAAAATGAAGTTGTTCATGTATTACCTGAAACCACCAGTAGGTGGTAGTAAGACACTGTCTTAAGTGAATAAGACATTTATTCAGTAACAAAGCAACTGTTGTATTTCTGAATGTCAATGAATCGATTCTCACGATTTATTTAAATCCACCGATTCATTCGCTAAAATAACCCACTCTAGCCTAAATAAAGACTGGACCCGATCAATATTCTTGTGGATTAAACATATTTGTTGACATGAATTGCAGTGGATTTTATTGAGTTACAAGAAAAGGTAGGAAATGGTTTTAACTGTGAACTGTACTGATGTGTGAACATGCTAACACTGTCACAGCATTCCAGTCATGCTACATGCTAATGCTGTCACAGCATTCCACTCAACTAATTTTGAGCTACTAGTCAACAGTCCCCGACTTCACTGAGTGAAAAATGCGAACTAAAAAGAAAAAAAAAAATAACAAAATACACAAATAAAATCAATAATTACAAATTAAACCAATGAATATTAAAGTCAGTGTAATTACATCTAACGTTTATTACTGTACAGGCTAGTTAGCTAGCGTTAATTAGCACTCGAGGCTAAGGCTAACACTGATGCAACTTAATGTAACGTTAAACTAATTATTGTTTTACTTAAAAGCTGGATCAAACCTTTAATGTTAACATCAGTCAGATTGATCGCTATTTGAGTGATTCAGTTAATATTACATTTGTTTCTGTCTAGTTAACCTTAGGAACTATACAGGCAGAGGAATTATTTAGCTTTAGATTGAAGAAACTTTATATTTCTTTTATATATTTTTGTTAGGCCAGTTTAAAATGACATTCTCCAGGCTGAAGTGGGATTTGGGATTTGCACAGCGCACAATGAACCATGGGTTTACAACAGAAAATATAGTTAGGTTTATTTTGTGTGGATAAATGTTAGTTTACTGTAGCAAAACGATGTTTTTGTCATATTGCTTAAATGGGCTCATGAACGTGTTTCACATAGAAATGAATAAATATTAATTAATAATAATAATTCCTTACATTTATATAGAGCTTTTTTTCTGGACACTCAAAAGTGCTTTACATATTGGGGGGAATCTCCTCATCCACCTTGATGGCACAACGGCAGCCATATTGCGCCAGACCGAACCCTACACACCAGCTGAGTGGTGGAGAGGAGACAGAGTGATGAAGCCAATTATGATATGGGGATGGTTAGGAGGCCATGATGGACAGTGGCCGGGGTTAAACCCCTTCTCTTTTTCTGGGATTTTTAACGACTACTGAGAGTCAGGACCTCGGTTTAACGTCTCATCCGAAAGACGAGTAACTTTAAATGATTTCTGTTTAATTTTGATTAATGCCGGTAATTAAGGTAGTTAAAATAAGCAAGAGTTACTGTGGTGAAATCTACTAAAAGAATAGCTGAGTGAAGGTCAGGGCTAACATTACCTAGGATTACGAAGAAACAGATTTCATGTCTCACAAAGAGAAATGCTGATTGTGTAATAGTGTTGCATTACAATAATGTTCTGCTTATTGAACACCTTCATTTAATTCTGATTGTCTCTCCATATTCAAAAAGGATTTATTTTGTTTTTCCAGATTGATATCTGGCTGCTTTGTAAGCTCTTTAAAGATGTAATGCATCATGTGAACACCCAGACGGACAAAGCAAAATTAGAGATGCAGAGTATAAATGCAAAGAAAGGTAAGATGGTGTCTTGTATGATTTTTTACTTAAAGGAATAGTTCACCCAAAAATGAGGGTGCGTCTAAAAATTTGAGTTTTTTATTCTGCTGAACACTGGAGTGTTTTAAAGTCACGGTGATCAGCTGGCTTGTCTATAAGCTGACATATGAGCGATCTGCTGATGAATCGCGGCTTTAAAACGCTCCAGTGTCCCTGTATCTGTGGTTATACTCAGTAAACAGAGGTAAGTTGACTGATGACCTTTACGGCCAATCACAGTCATTTCTGTTGGGCACGTGAACACCACGGCAAATCAGCGCTGTTTAGAAACGTGCTCAGTAGCGCTTAAATGTTAGCGGGAAATGGACGTTTTTAAAACTTCAGTATCGATTGGTACTGAATTCCAGTATCGTGCATCCCTAATCTGCATATCTGCAGCTCTTTGCTTGCTATAGAATCACTTGACACCAATGTCATGAAGGAGCAATCGGGTTTCTCATCTAGCTTCTGTTTCCTCACCTCATCATCACAGCTGTTTCCTGCAGTGAAAATGTAACTCTTGTAGCCAACTCTTGTTTTGCTATTTATATTTCAACATTAACTATGAATATAAAACACATTACAGTGCATGTTGTGTTAACTATAGCATACATTCATGCACAAGATTAAACACAGTGACAGAACCACTCACTGAATGCACTCGTTTTAACTGCATACACAGTGAAGGAACTATGATGTCAATTTGTATGCAAAAACCTGGAAGCGAGTGAGCATTTTAGCAGTTCCAGATCCCTCGTCCCGAAGTCAATGGGTTTTTTAAATGGAATTTCGGTTAAATCGCTTAAATAAGGTTCGTGGCTAACACAAACTCAAGATACTTTCACGTTTTATTCTACAACATAAAACACATCAGTTACATCACACTCTTGATTTTTTAAATCGGTTTCGCTTCTTTAAAAAGACGGTTGCTAACATGTTGCTAAATGGAACTACAGACGGTGTTGGAGACATTATACGTCATCCAGCTGAACTGCTCTGGAACGCAGATCGCTTGCGTTGGGCATTTGGATTTGAGTTAAGTATTTTCATGAATAGTATTTTATGGTTTTGTAGTATTTTTCTAGTTGGGAATTCATATTGTGTGTAGATAATTCCTTTACTTGTAAAGACCATCATGACAAATTAATTTGTTGATCATTTATTTTAATTAAACAATATTATGGGGACACTGCTTACCAGTGCAGCCTGTCTCTTTCCTGCTCTCAGTAATGCAAACGTGTGAATAAATGTGTAAGAAATATACATATTTACTGTCACTTTAATGTGATCAGTTGATTTTTCATCGTTTTCTTTCTTCATCTGAACACAATTAACTCTGTCATAACTGCAATATTTACACTCCTCAAAATTTATAGCAGATGTGACTGTATGGGCTGCTTTTAGCTGTACTTCGTGACAAAAAAAGAATATTGAATATTGTTCTCTATCCATGATGGAACTTGTAGGCATACTGTATATACTTAATTGTCCCTCACGCCTAATTTCTGTCGTCTATTACTGAGATAAGTGGGCTGTGTGCACGTCAGCGATACACTTATTTGCCATATGCATGGGCGATTTTAGGATTTTCATTTTAGGGGGGCTCAGCTCCTTATAAGGTAAAAAAAATTATATATATATATATATATATATATATATATATATATATATATATATATATATATATATATATATATATATATATATTCAATTAAATTCAACTCATCTTTATTTGTATAGCGCTTATACAATGTAGATTGTGTCAAAGCAGCTTCACATGGAAGATTATAGTGAATTGAAACAAAGTCAGTTCAGTTTTCAGTGATTAAATTCAGTTCAGTTCAGTTTAGCTCAGTTCAGTGTGGGTTAATAATCACTACTGAGAGTCCAAACACTGAATAGCAAATCCATCGATGCGCAGCTCTACAGATCCCGAACCATGCAAGCCAGTGGCGACAGAGGCGAGGAAAAAACTTCACCAATTGGCGAAAGCGAAGATTTAAAAAACCTCGAGAGAAACCAGGCTCAGTTGGCCACGACCATTTCCCCTATGGCCAAACGTCTTGTGCAGAGCTGCAGTCTAGGCGCAGGAAGCTGGACCTCAGCGAAGACTCGTCTGTCCTTGGAGCATCACAGGAGTTAGTCTCATGTTCTCACTCCACGATGACCACCACAGCAGCTGCTCAGGATACGGCCTGGTCCAGAAAACCTTGGGATCATCTCGTCGCTGGTCTCGGATCGCGTCAGTGGCACTGCATAGTCTGAGGGCCTCAAGATGAGTACCCCCAGGTGGAAATAGAGAATAAAGAGAATAATTAGCGTAGCTGCTGTTCATAGTGTATATAAACGAGAAGCAAAATCCTGTGTGGGGCACATCATGCGTCATACCGCTATGTACTGCACTGAGTGTATGCTTTGCTAAAAAGATACGTTTTTAATCTAGTTTTGAATTGCGAGAGTGTGTCTGAGCCTCGGACATTATCAGGAAGGCTATTCCAGAGTTTAGGGGCCATAAATGAGAAGGCTCGACGTCCTTTACTCGACTTTGATATTCTAGGTACTACCAGAAGCCCTGAGTTTTGAGATCGTAAAGAGCGGGTTGGGTTGTAGCGAGACAGGAGGTTGGTTAGATAAACAGGAGCTAGATTATTTAAAGCTTTATAGGTAAGGAGTAATATTTTAAATTCAATACGAAACTTAACAGGCAGCCAGTGTAAGGAGGATAAAATTGGGGTGATATGATCATATTTTCTAGACCTGGTAAGAACTCTGGCAGCTGCATTTTGCACTAGCTGGAGTTTGTTAATAGAGGATGCTGGGCAACCAGCAAACAGAGCATTACAGTAGTCCAGCCTAGAAGTCATGAAAGCATGGACTAGCTTTTCTGCATCTGATATGGATAGCATACTTCGCAATTTAGCAATATTTCTCAGATGAAAGAAAGCAGTTTTTGTGACATGGGATATATGATTTTTGAAAGTTAAATCGCTGTCTAATATGACACCCAGATCTTTTATAGTAGAGCTAACGCTAACTTTGTATCCCTCTAGTTGCAGGTCCAGTTGTGAGAACTGCTGTGTACAGGATTTAGGCCCAATAAGTAATAATTCTGTTTTGTCTGAGTTTAAGAGAAGAAAATTGTTGGTCATCCAGTCTTTAACATCTTTGATACACTCGGTTAGCTTAGACAGTTCAGACATCTCATTAGGTTTAGTTGAAATGTATAATTGAGTATCGTCTGCATAGCAGTGAAAGCTGATCCCGTGTTTTCTAATAATGTCCCCCAGGGGAAGCATGTATATTGTAAACAGCAAGGGGCCTAAAACTCATCCTTGAGGGACCCCGTACTTTACTGGCCTGACTTGTGAAAGCTGTTCATTAATATTCACAAATTGGTAACGGTTAGCTAAATATGACCTAAACCATTCAAGAGCCTGTTTTTGGACACCTGTAGAATTTAAGCGGTCTATGAGAATATTGTGGTCAATGGTGTCAAATGCGGCGCTAAGGTCGAGTAAGACTAATAGTGAGACGCACCCTTGGTCAGCAGCTAAGAGTAAATCGTTGGTTATTTTTACTAATGCGGTTTCTGTACTGTGATGAGGCCTGAAGCCTGACTGAAACACTTCAAAAATATTGTTTGTCCGCAGAAAGGAGGATAATTGGGTAGAAACAACTTTTTCTAGTATTTTAGACATAAACGGAAGATTTGAAATAGGCCTATAATTAACTAAGTTGCTCGGGTCTAGTTGTGGTTTCTTAATAATAGGTTTAATATAATAATTTATATATATATATATATAAAGCCTAATATTAAATTTATAAGTAGTAATTTAATAGTAATACACTTAAAAATGTTTGTTTAATATGGGTTGTATACTAGTATTCAACTGTATTACATAGACAGAGATAATCATTTGAGTTTTGAATAAGCCAAATAGGCTCAACCCCCCTGTTTACTGTAGTAAAAACCACTTTCTATATTCGAGTGCATTTTTTGTTTCCATGTATTAAATAAATAAACTGCCACGTTTCTAATTAAATGACACATATAAATATATATTTTTAAACTAATTATATAGGCTAATTCACATATTTCACGATCTGAATGATAATAATAAATGAGAAGTTTTTTTTAATACTAGACAACACTTGATGTTTTTATCTCTGTCAGTGACTCAGTTAAAGCGAGTTACATTCTCAAAGTGGTTCTGTCACTGTGTTTAATCCTTTCTGTGCAAGACTGTATGGTATAGTTAATGCTAAACAAACTGTAAAGTGCTTTATATTGGTGGTTCATTTTAAAATAAAAATAGCGAAATGTTCGTTAAGAGTTAAATTTTTCACTGGAGGAAACAGCTGTGCTGATGAGGTGAACTCAGAGAAAACACGACTGCTCCTTTGTGACATTTGGATACAGGTAATACAAGGTTATCTATATCAAAGAACTGCAAATAAGCAGATATTATAACAATTTATCAATAAACACACACCTTGTTCTCTCGCTGTCCACAGCTGTGGTTTGCTGATCAAATGAAAAACAAAAGACAGGGAGGAGCTGAATTCTGCCGCCGTTTTCTTATCAAATTTAAAGGGGACTGAGGCGATAATTTACAGTTTATGAGCTAATCGCAAAAGTTTTAGGGGGGCTGAGTAAAAATATAGGGGGACTACAGCCCCCCTAAAATAGGCCTAGCAACGCCCATGGTCTTATGATAATACTATGTAGGCACATTCATACATACAGTTTTAAAACTTTTACAACAACCATAAAGCAAAACAAAATGTATTTCCCAAGTAAAAAACTATCCAAAAGGCACGTAGGTCTATGTGTTTTTGCGTATTTATTTGTTTATAAAACATAGCGTGGATTATAATATAATATAATAAACCGAGAGATAAAATTTTTGTCATGGACCATATTTCTAAAAATAAACTTGAAAAATTGTCGTTAGCAGGGTGTTGCTGATGTCACAGGCGAACGCCCCGAAGGCACTGTAGTCCGTTTATAGCCTAATGTTAGCTTTTCAGTTTTTGCGTTTGCATTTAGGATCCAAAACTGCTTAAAGTTGTATTTTCGTGAGAGGATTATCTGGCTGGACAAAACGTGTAAGTGTAATGAACAGTGTTTGAACACAGAGCAATTTATTTGCAATCTTCGAAAAGCCTATGGGAAAATACTATGGGGATTTTATCGAGGGAACCAGTTTTATGGTAACAGCCGATTAGCCTACAAGGTGACGTCATACTTCCTCCACTCTATTAGAGTGACATCGGAGTGAAACATCATGTGTTGTGTTGTATTACTTCCTATTTCGACTTGTATTATGATCTTGGGGGTGCTCAACCCTATTCCTGGCGATCGACCTTCCTGCAGTTTTCAGTTGCAGCCCTTATCAAACACACCTGCCTGTAATTATCAAGTGCTCCTCACGTTCTAAATAATTGGTTCAGGTGTGTTTGATCAGGGTTGGAGCTGAAATCAGCTGGAAGGTCGATCGCCAGGAACAGGGTTGAGCACTGTGGCACTACACTATCCGAACCGTGCCTGGGTGCGTTTTGCAGTTCGTTTGACAAATGTGAGTGCTCCGAATTGGGCCCTGATGTGGTTCAGTTCAAAATATTTGAATGCGTGTTACTGCATCCCAAACAACTTAAAATTATTTAAAAAAAACGAATCAACTAAAGCAATGTCCACTGTGCTGAGCGAGAACGGTTCTCTTAACAGTCGCATCATGGATGAAGTAAGATTGCTCGGAAGGTAAAGATGCAATGTGAGTGCAGGCTGAGGGGGAGAGGGGAGGGGAGAGGGGAGGGGGGACAAGCGCGCCTCAGCATGTTTCAAGACAACTGTACCTTGTGTAAGTACATCCTACGTTGAGCCTATTTAATTGGCTCCTTCAGAACTCAAATGGCTATGCCTGTCTATGAAATACTGTACAGTGGAATAATGCTAGTTTAGTGTACAACACTACTGTATTAGTCAAACATTTTTAACTGTATATTACTTTAAATTACTATTCATTCATTTTCTTTTCAGCTTAGTCCCTTTATTATTCTGGGGTCGCCACAGCGGAATGAGCCGCCAACTTATCCAGCATATGTTTTACGCAGTGAATGTCCTTCCAGCTGCAACCCAACACTGGGAATCACCCATACACTCCTGCATTCACACACATACACTGCAGCCAATTTAGCTTATTCAGTTCACCTATAGCACATGTCTTTGGACTGTGGGGGAAACCGGAGCCAACATGGGGATAACATGCAAACTCCACACAGAAATGCCAACTGAACCAGCGACCTTCTTGCCGTTCGGCGATTGTGCTACCATCGTACAGCCTATTTTTATAATAATTTTTATTTATTCACTTTAGAGTATTAGCAAAACATCAACTAAAGGTTTCTAGCTTTCCAAACTAAAGTTATGTGTTTGCTGGGTTGTGGAGTGATTACACTGGTGGACTCTAGATGGCGGTGTGTTTCGGGGATTCAATGAGCTGCTCATAACAGCGTCAGAGAACAAGAGAATCCGAAAGAAATAACAACAACAGAGGAATTAGAGAGCGTGGAAAGTAAATCACTGACTTATCAACGCGTGTACACGCGATATTTCTGTGACATCTTACTGTGTCTGCGGCTTGAGAATCAGCGTAACTTTACTCATGCAAACTGGTGAGTCAAAGGCGTTAATCATGGAGTCACATTAGACAGAAACTCCGAGCTAAGTCATAGCATAGTTTGCATTAAGTTTCTGTTTTTTTTTAAATAACCAAATTAAAACAAATTAAATTCGTTTTAGATTGAAACCTGATATGTCTGTGAGGTGAGTGATGATTTATTAGCCCTCCTGAATTATTAGCCTCCCTTGTATAGACCATAATATCATTGGCCCATGAACAGTTCCTGCTTCTTATCAAACTATTTTATAACTGTAACAAGAGGCAATTCAATCATACTTTCACGTTAAAACAGTTTACAAACATTTTGGATTTTCAAGAGCTATTGAAATTAAAAATGTGAAAGTGGAAATGCATTAGGACCATTGTTATTGCTTACATTTCTCAACATGCCCCCCTAATTTCTGATTGACGCAAATGAGATTTTTTTTCAACACATTACCAAACAATAGTTTTAATAACTGATTTCTTTTGTCTCTGCCGTGATGACAGCAATTGAGGTAAAGTTGGTTTTATATTCACATATTCAGACTTTCTCCTTAATATTATTTCAGAAAAGTGTTATTTGCAAACTCTAAATAGTGAAATCATATTAGCAGCCAATGAGTATTAAAGTACAACATTGTTCACAGTCAAATAAATCGTGCTAATGTTGTTTTCGAGTCATATTTACATGTGATTTCTGACCCTATATTCAAATTAGCATAGTGGATAATATAGGGAACGTTAAATGAAGGAATGTGCGAATAAAAAAACAACTTTACCTCAATATGACAGCACACAATATTGTACTAGATATTTTTCAAGATACTAGTGTTCAGCTTAAAGTGCTATAACGCCAACAGCTAAAGGCTTAACTAAGTTAGGGTAATTAGTAGGGCAAGATAGAATCTGCGGACATTTTTTGCTATTTCTGCTGAGAATTTTGTAAAAAATCTGCAGATTTATGCGGATTGATTTTATGACTATCAACTAAAAACTTAATATATGAAATTTAAAAAAAAAAAAGTTTTTTTTTTTTAACTTTTATTTAATGTTTACAAAGCAAATTCAATTAGATCCACTTATTTGGTAAATAAAGCAAATCTCTCATATAATATATTTACTAAAAGACAGAAAATATTACTTTACAAACTGCATTGTAAATAAATCATATGAACATTTTAATATTAGTATTATTATATCACAATAATATTGGTAAAATTAATTTAAAAACTGAATAAAAATAAATGTATGCACATTTACACGAGTAAATAATAGACATGGGCCGGTATAAAATTCTGACGGTATGATAACCTTGGATAAAAATATCATGGTTTCACGGTATTGTGATTACTGCTCTAAAATATGCTCTTTTTAAATGTCTTAGTAAAAAAAAAAAAACTTTTTTCCTCATTAAACACAATACATTTCATTTTAGGAAACATTTATAATATTTTGAAACAGTAAACATGTCAGACTTAATATCTAAAATAAATCATTGACTTCTGGGGTCTGTTCTTCGTACCTCGCTTAAATGATTCAAGATGATTTGGCAGATCCTGGATCTTTTAATCTTGATAATTGATCTCTGGCTAATCTTGTTCTTCAAACAAGTTTGCGAATCAGATAAAAATGTCTGGATGAACTGATCTGAGATCACTGCATGTGTTGTGAAGGACTGATCTATCAATCCTCAAAATCATGATCAGCAATACAAAGATTGGCTGACGGCACAGCAGCGTAATGACATCATCTGATTAATATTCAATTATCCATCTGAGCAAAATTACATAACGTAGTAATGAAGTGCATGTCTATTATTATTATACACAAATTGTACTAAAGCTGGTACCTAAAAATAGTACAATCTAATCCTGTTTATATGAAATTAGCCTGCTCCCGAGCAGGTTTGAGCTACCAGACCTGTTGCTACGACGACAACTCTCGGAAGAGTTTTGGAGAACGAAACGATCCTAGATCGTGTCAAATCGTCAATAACCAAATCCAGCTAATTGAGTAATCCATGTCCGAAGAACGGACCCCATGCTGTCATCATTAGTTTCAAAAACACAGAATTCTTTACAACACACAAAAAACACACATAAAAAACTTTACTTACAGTATATCTTAGGAACGGTATAACAGAATTTTTTTTTGTGGTTTTAATACCTTGACTTTTCCAAACCACGGTAAACCTTGAAACCGGCTCTCATCCCATGCCTAGTAAATGCATAGACTCAATGATGGGCTAAAAATCTGCAGAAATCTGCAGATTTCTGCGCGCAGATTCTGTGTGGGCCTCGTGATTAGGCAGGTCATTGTATAACAGTGGTTTGTTCTGATGTTGACAATCGAAAAATATAGCTTAAAGGGGCTAATAATATTGACCTTAAAGTGTTTTTTTTTTTTTTTTTTTTTTTACGCCTAGGTTAAAATTTGAAGCTCTACAACGTAGAAAAGATAATGCTGGACTAGCTCTTCCAAATTACGAATGATACATGGCTTTTCAAATAAAATGTATTCATGTTTGGCTTAACCCACTCTCTAGAGTTCCTTGGAGACAAATTGAAATGAAATTAGCTGATAAATATAGATTACAAGATATTCTGTTCTCTGGGCTAAATAACAAACAGTGTATGCAAGCTTTTGGTCCAATTATAAAATAAATGGCACATCCATACACCTATCTTGAAAATTAATAATGATCTTCGATCTGTGCTCCATTTCTTTCAAGGCATTTATGCACTAAAAGATATTACTGGTTCTAATGGCATATTAAGTTTTCAAGAACTTTGTGAGCAGTATGAAACGAAACCTTCTTCTCTCTTTTTATATCTGCAATTAAGATCGGCCATGAAGGCCTATGGGGTTTTATGGGGGGGACAATCTTCCCACTCATTGCTTGGTTTGATCTGTCCTCTACTAATCATTTTACCTCATGGATGTACAGAAAGGCCTTAGAGGGTACACTAAAGCATTTAGCTATACAGCGCAGTTGGGAAACTGACTGTCAACTAGAAGAGGGTGCCACAGACGAGGAAAGAGTATGGCAGAACATTTTTACTTCATCTAAAAATCCCGATCACCAACTCATTCACTATAACTTTTGTCATAGAACCTACTGGACCCCACTCAAAAGACATCGTATCAATGCCTCCGTTAGACCTTTCTGTGATAAATGTCCTGACCAGGAACTTGGATCTTTTTTCCATATGATGTAGGAACGTGGAAAAATAGTTTTTGAAATGAGGTCTGTGTTATCTTATCTAAAATTATTGAATATTCTGTACCAGTGAATCCTTCCATTCTATTACTGAGCGATGATTCTACGTTGAACCTCACCAAGCTACAAAAAGCTGTTTGGCTGGCTGGCTTAACTTATGCAAAAAATCTACTAGCCCAACATTGGCTGTCTCCACATAATTTGGACACATACAAGTGATTGGTACAACTTCAGGACATAATAATGTTGGAATTATCCACAGCTCGAGTGAACTTGCTACAAATGAGTACATTAAAGATCTATTTGAATTGATATATTTCTTTATATTGTTTTTTCAGCCTGTATGTTTTGTTAGCAATTAAAAAAATAAAGATAAGTTACGCACACACACAAATTAAAAACTGCTTTTATTCTAGCCGAAATAAAACAAGTAAGACTTTCTCCAGAAGGAAAAATATTATAGGAAATACTGTAAAAATTTCTTTGCTCTGTTAAGCATCATTTGGGAAATTTTTGGAAAAAAAAATCACAGGAGGGCTAATAACTTTGACATCGCCTCTATAAGGCACTTACCAAATGTCTCAATTCGACTTTTTTTCTTCTAAACAGTATAAATGTCACCTGTTGTGTTGCTTTCAGCCTCATTATTAGCCAAACCTCACTGCGTGAAATCTCGTCTTCATGTGTGTTAATCAACAGGTTAAGATGTAATTATGGGTGGCACTGCTGTCGGTGGAGTCATTGGGGTGAGGTGTGGAGTTCCTGCTGTTTTGCTGTGTCTGGTAGCTCTGCTGTGTGCCAATGTGCTGCTCTATTTCTACCTGGATGCCCTGTATCAGGACACGAGCCCTCCGTCAGTGCACACACAGTGTCCTCCTCGTCACTTTAAAGTGGGCACCATGAGCTCCTGCACCCCTTGGTTAAAGTGTCCAGAAATCCGCTCTGGGGTTCGCCGTGTGAAGCTCATTGGACAGGGAGCTGTGAAGAAGGTGAGTTTGTTGAGATTGGTTCTGCAACGAATGATTATTTTGATAATCAGTTAAAATCTAATTAGGGATGCACCAGTATGAAAGGCTGATAAACTTACCCATTCATATTTTGAAAGGGGTAGAGAAACTCATTTTTGACTTGCGTAAGAATATTTTGACTATAAAACATATTTTATCACAATGTATATTTTAAATGAGATTAGTATGGAAGCCCGTTCCCACCACTGAGTAATTTTTTTTAAATAAAATGCAATGTAAAAAAAGTCAGAATTCTGAGTTAAGTCAGAGTTGCGAGTTATAAAGTCAGAATTCTGAGTTATAAAGTCAGGATTCCGAGTTATAAAGTCAGGATTCCGAGTTATAAAGTCAGAAATGCGAGTTATAAAGTCAGAATTCTGAGTTATAAAGTCAGGATTTCGAGTTATAAAGTCAGAATTGCGAGTTATAAAGTCAGAATTGAGAGTTATAAAGTCAGAATTGAGTTATAAAGTCAGAATTCTGAGTTATAAAGTCAAAATTCTGAGTTATAAAGTCAGAATTGCGAGTTATAAAGTCAGAATTGCGAGTTATAAAGTCAGAATTGAGAGTTATAAAGTCAGAATTCTGAGTTATAAAGTCAGGATTCCGAGTTATAAAGTCAGAATTGTGAGTTATAAAGTCAGGATTTCGAGTTATAAAGTCAGAATTGCGAGTTATAAAGTCAGAATTGAGAGTTATAAAGTCAGAATTCTGAGTTATAAAGTCAGGATTCCGAGTTATAAAGTCAGAATTGCGAGTTATAAAGTCAGAATTGAGAGATAAAGTCAGAATTGAGAGATAAAGTCAGAATTGCGAGTTATAAAGTCAGAATTGAGAGATAAAGTCAGAATTCTGAGTTATAAAGTCAGAATTCTGAGTTATAAAGTCAGGATTCCGAGTTATAAAGTCAGAATTGCGAGTTATAAACTCAGAATTGAGAGATAAAGTCAGAATTGAGAGTTATAAAGTCAGAATTAGGAGTTATAAACTCAGAATTGAAAGTTATAAAGTCAGAATTGAGAGAGATAAAGTCAGAATTGAGAGAGATAAAGTCAGAATTGAGAGTTATAAAGTCAGAATTAAGAGTTATAAACTCAGAATTGAAAGTTATAAAGTCAGAATTGAGAGAGATAAAGTCAGAATTGAGAGAGATAAAGTCAGAATTGAGAGTTATAAAGTCAGAATTAAGAGTTATAAACTCAGAATTGAGAGTTATAAAGTCAGAATTGAGAGATAAAGTCAGAATTGAGAGAGATAAAGTCAGAATTAAGAGTTATAAAGTCAGAATTGAGAGATAAAATCAGAATTGAGAGATAAAGTCAAAATTGCGAGTTATAGGCCCAGTTTCACAAACAGGGGGCTATTCCATAAAGCAAGCTTAGAGAAAAAGCCAGGCTTATTTTGGTAAGTCAGGTTTATTAATGGCGGATTCGGTTTCATAAATCAAATTTACGATAGTTCAAACTTAGTTACCCTGGCAACTTATGCTGGGAAACTAGCCTGGTCTGGGGCAGGCTAACTCTCAGGCTTAGTCAAGTTCAAGCGTAATCAAAGTAATGTTAACATTCACCTGCCATAGTTTGATGCCATTTTAATTTAGTTAACCTCTTAATAATGATTAAAACTTTATAGTCACTTAATAGTAAATATATATCTAATGGAATTAGTTGGCAAATATATGCAGTGTAACTTAAATTAAACAAACGGACCATCAAAATAAAGTGTGACCATATATTTAAATTCATATAAATTATTCCAAACAAAACAAATACAAACTACAACATTTCAACTAAATTTTATATTTTTTCAACTAAATTTTATATAGGTTCTGTTGATTTATTTATTTTTTTCCTCGTTACTAAAATTGTATTTAACATTTTTCCCCAACATATTTATTTGGGTGTACTAATTTTTGCACTGTGATCTTCAGTTTGGTTTTTGATAAATTATTTCCAAATGTTGCTTAGTGAATAATTTAATGTATATGCACAAATATATTATTGTAAAGCATCCTGTAGAAAAATATTAACTTAAAAGATAGATCTGTGAGGGGTGTATATATATATATATATATATATATATATATATATATATATATATATATATATATATATATATATAGCGTAATGAACCGCCAGCTTATCCAGCATATGATTTACGTAGCGGACGCCTTTCCAGCTGCAACCCATCACTGGGAAACACATACACTATAGACAGTTTAGCTCACCAAATTCACCTATACCATATGTCTTTGGATTTGAGGGGGAAACCGGAGCACCCGGAGGAAACCCACGCCAACACGGGGAGACGAAAGCGCTGACTGATTTAAGGAAACAGACTACATTTCTTAAATAATGACTTTAAAGCTGCAAACCCTGAGTGGAATAATCGGGAGATGATCCGGGCCGTGCAGTACGCTCACTTTAATGTAAAGATATTTTCCCACGGGGTGCGGGAAACACACATGTCAAAGAGAAAGCAGCTATTTGCAGCAGTTTCGGGAGCAAATTAAAAATCCCACCGCTTGTGTGTGCACGACTCTTTGTTGTCATTTTAATTTGCTTACATTTAGCACATTTTGTATGTTACACTGAGGCTGCAATCCAATAAAGCTTTTCCTTGCAAGTAACAAATGGCAGTAAGCACGCATTCTCTCTCTCTCTCTCTCTCTCGCACGCGCGCGGTCAAGTACAATTTCTATCTACTATGACAAATATTTAATGTTAATAGGCCTAAATAATGGCTTATATTTTAAAATATATTGCTACATATGTAGCCTATTGAGACGATCTGCAATTTCTTGTCAGCCTTCTCTCTTGCAAGCCGTATTATTTTGTTATGTTTAAATTATTACATGTTTGAACTCTAAAAACTAATGCTGCTCACTCGCTGTGAACAGCTGTCTCATCTCAGAGCTCTTTCAGTTCTCGAAGTTGCCATGGTAGCACAAAACATAATCGATGTATCTATGATCGACCTTTAAGGTTTCACGACAGAAACGTGCACGAGCAGTTATCTAGACTATTTAAACTGAACTCAGACTAGTTAGATCAAATGATCTTCAACTTACTGTTATGGAACCAAATTAAGCGTGGATGTTTAGTTTGGCTCACTGAAGTCAGGCTTTTGACTTTAATCCCCGCTTTTCTAAACGACTTTTATGGAATAGCCCCCTGGGCTTAGCTTAAGCCAGGACTAGACCTCAGTTAAACTAGGCTATTTAAGCCACATTTATAAAAACAGCCTTAGAAAAATACATTACTGGTGTGCACCTGTAGACAAAAAATGACACTGACATATTTTAAGACATCTCATTGCAAGTTATTTCCAGTTGAGACAGCTCAACCATGTAATTTAATCCATGACTAGCCTTAAACCTTGTTTGTGAAACCGGGGGATAAAGTCTGAATTCTGAGTTATAAAGTCAGAATTCCGAGTTATTGCAATGACGTGAACTAACTCTTCAATTGTCGTGACTTAAAATGCGATGAATCAACAATCACAATTCTTGTCAGTCTCATTTATCGTTTTTTGCCTCTTCTTTGCCAGGTTTATCTGTCAGAGTGGCAAGGACAGAAGGTGGCGCTCTCTGTCCTGTCTTCAGATCAGTATGCAGATGACTTCCTCCATGGACTGTCAATGCTTCGTGCCTTGCAGAGCTCTCATGTGGTGACGCTGGTAGGTGTGTGTGAAGAGGACACTGTGTTTGTTACTGAATACCACCCTCTTGGTTCAGTGCTGACGCTCGACACCACACTCGCGCAAGAACGCTATCGCTGGCGAAACTCCTGGCACACTCGCCTACAGCTGGCAATAGACTACGTGGCCCTCCTGGCATACTTGCACAGCAGTCCGGCGGGAGTCCGAGTCATGTGTGACTCCAACGACCTGCACAAAACTCTCAGCCAGTTTCTTCTCGCTTCCGACATGCGTCTGTTGGCCAATGACCTGGACGCCCTGCCTGAGGTGGAGAAGGGGGCATTGGGAATTAAATGCGGGCATCATGAGCTCACTGGGGACTTCGTTGCTCCTGAGCAGTTGTGGCCTTATGGCGATGACGTGCCCTTCTCAGATGTAGCCATGCCCGGGTACAACGAAAAGACGGACATCTGGAAGATTCCTGACGTGACGCGCTTCCTGTTAGGGGACGTCTTGGGAAGTGATGTCATTCACTTCCACTTGTTTCAGATCTACAGCGAGTGCAAGAGGAAGGAGGTTCACATGAGGCCCTCGGCCCGTGAGGTCCTGAGTGTGTATCGCTCTGTGTATGACAGTATGATAGAGAGCCAGTCGCAGAGAGTTAGAGATATGCTGTAGAGAGAGGAATCATTAAAAGGCCAAAAGTGAAAATCCTGTCGTCATTTACTCCAAACATGCTTGCGTTCTTGTGATATTTTGAGAAGGCAGTGGTCACTCACTCATTAAAAAAAACACACACTAGGGTTGGGCCGATAGACGATGCCATCGTCCATCGCCGATGGCCGTTAGACATCACGATGCTGAGCCGGCATCGCCAATCCTCCGCCCCGCCCCCATCGCAAACCCGCTCGTGAAAAATAAACCCGCTCGTGAAAAATACACACTCAGGCCCTGTTTACACTAATACAGCTTTGTTTTAAAATGGCATTTTAGAACGAAAATGACCCACGGTTACACTGGTGTTTCACCTAGCATTTCTGAACAGCCCTCCGTCCACTAAAAACACACATCACGTGACCACACACACAGCCACACACACACACAGACAGACACACACACTGTCATGCGCTCGTCTGAGCTCCAGAGAACAGTGTACGTCGGACACTTTATCAAGGGTTTATCGCTGGATTGTGTCTCACTATAGCTGTTAAACGTGATATTTAATTAATCTTGTCTCTATCCAGGGCTTAATTTGTGCCGGAACACGCCGGATCCAGATGCAGCACCTCATTTTATCGATCTCCCTCCTCAACCGCCCTCCTCCCCTGTCCGCTGTTCATTTTCACTTTCTTCCGCGACTCCCCAACCCTCTTCACTTTCGTCCGCGACAACCCCGCGCCACTCACTTTCGTCCGCGACACCCCTCCGCCATCCACCGCGGTGGTGGATGAAACGGTAGGCTACAAATAATTAATTCGTTATGAATTAATCATAAATAATTAATTCACCTCCGCCTATAAAGACGATGCCATCGTCCATCGCGATGTTTCACATTAGACATCGTACGATGCTAAATTGGTCAACATCGCCCAACCCTAACACACACACACATTTTGAGTCTTTATGCAGTTACATTGACTGTAATTTAAGTTATGAAAGCAAACAATATACTTTTTTTCTTTTATATTAATTATGACATACAGTTGAAGTCAGAATTATTAGCCCCCCCTGAATTATTAGCCCCCCTGTTTATTTTTTCCCCAATTTCTGTTTAACGGAAAGCAGATTTTTTCAACACATTTCTAAACAATAGTTTTAATAATAGTTTCTAATAACTGATTTATTTCATCTTTTCCATGATGACAGTAAATAATATTTGACTAGATATTTTTCAAGACACTTCTATACAGCTTAAAGTGACATTGAAAGGCTTAACTAGGTTAATTAGGTTAACTAGGCAGGTTAGGGTAATTAGGCAAGTTATTGTATAACGATGGTTTGTTCTGTAGACTAATAATAATAAAGGGGCTAATAATTTTGTCCTTAAAATGGTGTTTAAAAAATTAAAAACTGCTTTTATTCTAGCCGAAATAAAACAAATAAGACTTACTCCAGAAGAAAAAATATTATCAGACATACTGTGAAAATTTCCTTGTTCTGTTAAACATAATTTGGGAAATATTTAAAAAAGAAAAAAAATCAAAGGGGGGCTAATAATTCTGACTTCAACTGTAGTTAAAGGAAGACTTTTTTTGCAAATAGGCTCATTTTCCAAGTCACTCAGAGTAAAACAGTTGAGTTAAATCATTTTTTAATCCATTCAGATCATCTCTGGGTCCAAAATCCTTGATTATTACGCCAGAATGAGAGTATAGTTACTAGCCATGTCAAGCTAGAACATAGCAGCTATTCATCAGTCATCAGTAGGCCCACACGGAATCTGCGCGCGCAGAATTCCGCAGATTTTCCACAGAATTCCACTGATTTCCGCAGATTTTTAGCCCATCATTAATTCTGTTTATTTACTTAAGTGTGTGTAAATCTAAATTTATTCAGTTTTTAAATTAATTTCAGTAATATTATTGACTAATATGAAAATGTTTATCTGATTTATCCACAATGCAGTTTGTAAAGTCATATTTTCTGTCTTTTAGTAGATATAATATATGAGAGATTGCTTTGTTTACCAAATAAAGTGAATCTAATTGGATTTGCATTTTAAATATTAAATAAAAGTTAAAAAGGTATTATTTTTTATTTCACATATTAAGGTTTTAGTTATGATACTCCCAAAATAATTCAGCAGAAATTCGCAGATTTTGACCAAAATACTCAGCAGAAATGGCAAAAAACGTCCGCAGATTCCGTCTGGCCCTACTCATCAGTCTTGGTGCACATTTTAACTACACAAGAGTCAAGTTTTACTTGAAAAAACTATGCTAATATTATCTAATATTATCTAAAGCTAAAAGTTTTTCTGTCTGACCCGGAGATTGTCTGAATGGATTTAAAGAGCCCCTATTATACATTAAAAAGGGTCATATTTTGGTTTCGGGGGTCTCCAACAACAGGCTGATAGCCATGCAAGGTCAAAAAACACTTTCATTGTCTGATAATATGTATTTATTTTTACCTATTTATCCCAGCGACTCCCATATGATTCTTCAGCGATTCATTTGTTTCCAAACCCCTCTTAAGCATGATGCACTGATTGGTCTGATGACAGTCTGTTGCGATTGGTCGACAGCGTTCAGCGCGAGACAGAGTGAAATTCCCACCACGACTTATCACCAATATTGAAGCAGTCAGAGCGCAGTGTGTATGTGTGAGCATACCTGCCAACACTCCTGTTTTTCCCGGGAGTCTCCCCTAATTTCAGACCCATCTCCCGCCACCCTCCAGTTTTGTTATTTATCCTGGAAAACTGATGGTGGCCATAGCAACGACAAACGTGGATCAAAAAGTGGATCACGAGCTCACAAACGCATTTAAATATGTAAACAAAGTGGCACGCAGCACGTTTTTAACGTGGCATTAGACGCAATATGAGAATATAAAGAGTTAACCAGATACAGTACAAGCGGTTACAAGTAACAAAACACAATTAAGTATTTGCAAGCTAGAGAAAACAAGGAGGCAACCATTTTAATCGCACTTACTTACACTTGTGAAATGGAGGAAGAAACTGATCCATGAAGCTCTGACAAAGTCCCATACATCAATAGTCTTTCCTGATCCTTCCTTTAACAAACGGCCGATGAATCCCCCATTGTAAGTGTGTAGATTGCTGAAGCACTTCTCAGATAAATGATGGGAACACAGCACAAGGCTGGGCTATAATGCTGAGGTATTTTTGCAAAAATAAACCTCAACCACTGACACTTCACAGTTTCATCTTTGGGTAGAGAAAATAACACTTAACTTTTCCCTCACTCTTCAGACCCCATTGTCTTCATGATTCAACCGGAATCTGCTACAGTGTTCTTCTTCTTTTTCTTTGCTACTCTGTTTGTGGGCGGGGCCAGGGGGGGTTGAATTTTCCCGGGTTTGCGCGTGCAACAAATGGGCGGGGCTTAAGTTCCGTATCCACGTCACGCCATCACTCATTATCAAGACGATTCATTTGAAGCACGGTGAGTTCACTTAGAGCTGTGTTAAACACTACTTGGAAGGTCATTTTCAAAAACCCATAATAGGGGCTCTTTAAAAAAAAAAAAGAATAAACTCAACTGTTTAACTCAAGGGAATGTAAAATGAGCATATTTGCAAAAAAATGTTGTGGTTGACCTAAAAAGGGAAATTCTGTAATCATTTCCCTTCACTCTGTTTTTTTTTTTTTTTTTTTTTTTGACTCTGTTAAATACAAATGAAGATATTTTGAATAATAATGAAAACCTGTAACCATTGACTTCAATAGTAGTTGTTTTTCCTGCTATGGAAGTCAATGCCTACCGGTTTTCAGCATTATTCAAAATATCTTAATTTGTGTTTAACAGAAGAAAGAAACTCATAACAATTTCAAATAAGTAGAGGGTGAGTAAATGATGTCAACATTTTCATTTTTACTATTAATTTAAAGTATTGAGTTAAATTTAAAAAGCCTTACAAAATTACTTTATTATTAAATATAAAATTATAATTTTTTGACAATAATTTATTAAAATAATTTCCAATTATTACAAAGCATTTTCAGTTTTAGCCAAATGCATCCAGAATTTTCCATTTCAGCCCACAAGTTTCATTTCGGTGCAACCCTAATCTTGCTATAAGAGGCTCTTATTGCATTGCACAACTCAAAAACAAGATAGCAAAACATCTAATTTTTATAAACATTTTAAATTATAACCATTTAATTACTATAAAAATATCACCAAACCATTTACTCCACATATCATGATCATTAACTATATCATTATTATTATTATTATTATTATTAACAAAATTCTTGTTAATAGACATAAAAAAATACTTATTTAACGTGTTGAAGCAATTTTTTGGGGGGCAACTTGATTGTTTTATGTTCAACTCACATTTGTAAAAACAATCAAGTTAACCTAATTGATTTGTGTTGGGACAACATGTAGGAATTGTGTGGAACCCAGCATTTTTTTTACAGCGCAGTATATAAAAGTTTGGAACATGTGGCTGAGTAAGTTATGACATATTGATCATTTTTGAGTGAACTTGCCCTTTAAGTTACTGACACTAATGCTGTGCAGGTTTTCAGCATTATTCAAAATATCTTCTTTTGTGTTTAACAGAAGAAAGAAACTCATAAAGGTTTGAAATAAGTAGAGGGTGAGTAAATGATGTCATCATTTTCATTTTGGCGTAAACTATAAATTTATTTTATCAAGTTCAATTTAAAAAGCCTTAAAAATACTTTATTGTTCGATATAAAACTATATTTTTTTAATTTATTAAAATTATTTCCAATTATTAGAAAGCATTTTCAGTTTCAGTTTTCAGCCAAATGCATTCAGAATTTTCCGTTTCAGCCCACAAGTTCATTTCGGTGCATCCCTAATCTTATAAGAGGCCCTTATTGCATTGCACAACTCAAAAACAAGAAAAACATCAAATTATTATAAACATTTTGAATTATAAACACTTAATTACTAAAAAATTTCAATAAATCATTTACCCCAAATATCATGATCATTAACCATATCATTATTATTAACAAAATTCTTGTTAATAGACATTAAACAAAACTTATTTAACGTGTTGAAGCAACTCAATTCTTAAGTGTTTTGCGGGGCAACTTGATTGTTTTATGTTCAACTCACTTACATTTGTAAAAACAACCAAGTTAACCTAATTGATTTGTGTCGGGACAGCATGTAGGAATTGTGTGAAATCCAGCATTTTTTACAGCGCAGTATATAAAAGTTTGGAACATGTGGCTGAGTAAGTTATGACAGAATGATCATTTTTGCAGTTAGCAGCACTAATGCAGTGCAGTGGGTTTAGTTGTAGTTGTGTGGCACTGAGAACTATATGCAGCAAAGCATGACAACAACATCCAGCATGGATGAGATGCAGCATCTCAGGGTTTTGGATGATCAGCTCCATATACTTACAGTATGCTGATTAAGCTGTTTTTCCCAACTACACCTCATAAAAGATCTTTTCAGTTGATCGAATATAAAACTGATGCAGTGACTGATTATGTAGAGTAAGTGATCTTAGTTTTAGTTTAAGAAGAGAGCGATTATCATTCAAAACTACTGAACTTTTGTCTATTTTTGTTCTCTGTATTTTCAAAGCCTTTAATAAACAATTTTCTCAAGATCTTGCTGTGATTGTGTTGACTGTATATAATGATTCATTATGAAGCTTTGGCATTTCTGATTAGCTTTCTGAATCAGAGTTTGTTTCAAAGTCGTCATGTGATTTTAGCATGTATGCCATTCAAATCCCAAACAGAGGTGTGTGATATACAGTTGAAGTCAGAATTATTAGCCCCCCTTTGAGTTTTTTTCTCTTTTTTAAATATTTACTATATGATGTTTAACAGAGCAAGGAAATTTTCACAGTATGTCTGATAATATTTTTTCCTCTGGAGAAAGTCTTATTTGTTTTATTTTGGCTAGAATAAAAGAAGTTTGTAATTTTTTAAACACCATTTTAAGGGTCAATATTATTAGCCCTTTTAAGCTATATTTTTTTTCCGATAGTCTACAGAACAAACCATCATTATACAATAACTTGCCTAATTACCCTAACCTGCCTAGTTAACCGAATTAACCTAGTTAAGCCTTTAAATGTCACTTTAAGCTGTATAGAAGTGTCTTGAAAAATATCTAGTCAAATATTATTTACTGTCATCATGGCAAAGATAAAATAAATCAGTTATTAGAAATGAGTTATTAAAACTATTATGTTTAGAAATGTGTGGAAAAAATCTGCTCTCCGTTAAACAGAAAACAGGGAAAAAATAAACGGGGGCTAATAATTTTGACTTCAACCGTATATATTTTTTATAATATTGATTATTCATTTTCTTTTCAACTTAGTCTCTTTATTATTCGGGGTCGCCACAGAGGAATGAACCGCCAACTTATCCAGCACATGTTTTACGCAACAGATGCCCTTCCAGCTGCAACCCATCTCTGGGAAACATCCATACACACTCTCATTCACACTCATACACTACGGACAATTTAGCCTACCCAATTCACCTGTACCGCATGTCTTTGGACTGTGGGGAAACCGGAGCACCCGGAGGAAATCCACACGAATGCAGGGAGAACATGCAAACTCCACACAGAAACACCAACTGACCCAGCCGAGGCTTGAACCAGCGACCTTCTTGCTGTGAGGTGACAGCACTACCTACTGCGCCACTGCGTCGCCTATTATTGATTAACATATCAATAATATTATATATTATTAATTATTTATAAAAGTATAACAGCTGACATTATCAGGTGTCACTCGCTTCGCAAACAAACATAAACACAACTTGAGAGTCTAAGTTATTAAATTATTGTATGTATTCATTCATTCATTTTCTTTTTTCCTTAGTTCCTTTATTCATCAGGGGTCACCACAGCGGAATGAACTGCCAACTTATCCAGCCTATGTTTTACGCAGCGGATGCCCTTTTAGCTGCAACCCATCACTATGAAACACCCATACACTCTTGCATTCACACACATATATTACGGCCAATTTAGTTTATTCAATTCAACTGTACCGCATGTCTTTGGACTGTGGGGGAAACCGGAGCACCCGGAGGAAACCCACGCAAACACGGGGAGAACAGAACTCCACACAGGAATGCCAACTGACCCAGCCAAGGCTCGAACCAGTGACCTTCTTGCTGTGAGGCAAGAGCGCTACCCACTGCGCCACTGTGCTGCTCCGTAATAAATATACGTAATTAAATAAAATTATTATTAATATTATTAATTTACTTTTATCTTATGAAAAAACATGAACCATTATTTAACCCAATAGAACAAGTCATCTGCATTAACATTATTTTTTATTTTCACATCATTTCATAGGTTTAATTTCATCCATAATTATTTTTAACAGCTTTATTTTGGATTGTTTGACTAAACTTTAGATTTAGAACAAAGAAAATCCAGTCCAATCTAACTCAGTTCTGCTTTAATGTATGCAGAGGAGGAACCGGAAATACGTAGTCTTCTGTTGTATCCGCGCACATCCGCAGTACTGTTGTGTTAGTATTAATGGATGTTTAAGCGGTTTCTGCACACATTGCAGGACGGCCTGGCTCGCGGGTCCAGCGCCTGTGCCTCCACCGCAGGCGGGACACTTTGGCGGAGTCTCAGCACGGAGCCTCCAGCAGCATTAGAGGAACAATGAGCTCGGGACATCCGAGCGACAACGAGGAGCCGCGCGCTGATCTCCTGCGGGAGGAAGAGGAGGAGGAGGAAGAGGAGGAGGACAGCGATGAAGACCGGGGCTCCACGAGACCTGCATCACCGCAGGCGGCCCGCGAGTGTGCCGGGACACAGGGCAGCTCGAGGCCGGAGTTGACCGCTGACGGCGGGACAGGCTCAGGCTCGGCTTCTGGTTCAGGCTGCAGGGGCTCCGGCGCCTGCGACTCTCTGTTCTCCTGGATCTGTAGGAGGGAGATCCGCAGGGGGCCGTTCGTGGACCCCGCGCGGGACCATTTCCGTACCATGACACGGCTTTATTCGTCCATGAGTCCGGCGGCGGATTCAGTGAACCTCAGCACACAAACCCACGGGGCTGTCTTTAACCTGGAGTACTCGCCGGACGGGTGAGCATGGGATCAGGGATGTCCTTGTAACGAGTCCCCGTTTTTGAGTATCACTTCAGTTATGCTCACTTTTGATTTTTTAAATTATTTATTTTTATTATGCAAAAAGGTACACGAATGTCATGAAATCAAATACAAATGGAAAGTAGAAAAACAAATGGCAGGAAAAAAAAAACATAAAAACTGACAGGTGTGCGTGCGTGCGTGCGTGTCTGTGTGTGTGCGCGCGCGCATGTAAAGGTACAGGTCAAACAAAGTATATAAACAAGAGAACATAAAAAATATAAAACATGATTTTGAAAAAATGAAGCAAGAATAATATAGATATAAATAGAACATATAATAGATAGATAGAAATCAGTGGTCCCGAATGATCACAATAATAGTATGACAGTAAAAATGACAGCAATATTAATAATAATAATAACAACTACTACTACCACTTTTGATTACATAACATTCAGAAATTAAACTGAATTAACAAAAATTGTTCAAAATGTATTTGTAGTGTTAAAACATCCTTGGGTTTTACAACACATGTCTCTACAAAATGTGAGAATGTTTTAACAATAGAAATTATAAAAGAAGTAAAGGGAAACATGAAATGCAAGTGTCTAAAATATGGGTAAAATAATGTAGCAGCCTCATTATGCATGTATATTTATGTCAAACTAAAACATGCTTATTCTTAAGAGTGCTTCTTAAAATGTATAAATGAATAAGTGGTCATACTCAAATTTATGATGTTTAAAATGATAAAAAAAAACTTAATGCTTGCAAATGGGTAAAACCCAGAGGTATAAAAGGCCTAAAGTAATAAGTATTTTGTTTTTTGAATGTTCAGAACAAAAGACTCTTTCTAATTAAACTTCAAAACAGTTTTATTGCTTTGATGCCTGAAAGCCATTTAACAGCTTTGCTCCAATTTCTCTTTCCACACAAGACAAAATGTGCAAAACCAGTAGGCCTGTGTGATTTGGGTAAAATATCTAATTGCAATTTTTTGACAAATATTGTGATTTGATTTATGATTTAACTCAAGCTTCAAGCTGATTTTAATTTAGTTTAAGCTTCAGCTCAATAATCTGTAAGCCATAGCAACAATTCTGCGACAGCTTTTAAAAATGACCTGTTTTGGTTCGGTGTCTGTGACTTTGAAACCAAAATATTCCTATATTACATGTGCTGTTTTTCTTTGATGTTAATTCGTTTATTAATGCTTCTTAGGCAGCAGACGCGCCATTATGCCACTTGTCCGTGCTTTCCTGTTTGTTTTCTTTTGTATTTATTGTGGGAGTGATTCAGTTGCACAATTCTGATTGTGCCAAACCAAAGTGTGCTCACTCAATTGGCCAGTTATAAAGCCCCAGTCAGATCACACGATTTCGTCAAGATTTCCTTGTTGTGAGATGAGTTATTAAAACTTGAGTTATAAAAAAAAATGTTTAGAAATGTGTTGAAAAATCTTTTCTCTGTTAAACAGAAATTGAAGAAAAAATATTAACAGGGGGGCTATTAATTCTGACTTCAACTGTATATGTATTTTAAATTATAGGTAATTTACATCTTAGATGCATAATGTTTCTTAATTGAGAATCACCTGTGTAATGTTCTACTTTTTTTTTTTTCTAGGTCAGTTTTGACGGTTGCTTGTGAGCAGACAGAAGTGCTTTTGTTTGACCCCGTTTCCTCCAGACATATCAAAACACTGGTGGAGGCTCATGAAGACTGTGTCAATAACATAAGGTATACATGCACCCCATATGATCAGTCACAGATTTTTAGGACCCTCAGTTAGAGGAGCAAAACCCCTTACAGTTTTTAACAAGAACAAATTTCAAATAAATTGCACACCGAAAACTAAAATTTATAATGTTTGAAATGAGTAAAAACTTAAGACTCACAAATGGGTAAAACCCAAAGGGCTAAAAAATATCTAAAGTAATTAGTATTTTGATTTTGGGTCTGCATTGTAACCCGTAAATAAACATTTCCAAAACTAGAATTTGCTTAACGCACACTTTGTGTGACTTGTTTAATTTTTTTGTATACACACAGAAAACACACACTTTCTGACAAGTCTATAAAGTAATTGATGTTGTGTTTAGGTTTCTTGACAACCGGCTGTTTGCGACCTGCTCTGATGACACCACCATTGCATTGTGGGATTTGCGGAAACTCAACTCGAAGGTGTGCTCATTGCATGGCCACGCCAGCTGGGTCAAGAACATCGAGTACGATACACACACTCGCCTGCTGGTCACGTCAGGATTTGATGGAAACGTTATCACCTGGGATACCAACAGGTACGTTATGGTGTTTATGCTCAAAAGTGTAACTAAAGGAGCAAGTTTGGGTTTGTTTACATGCGAATATTATCTTGAAACAATCACATGATCAGCTCCAAAGAGAAGCGCTTGAATTTAAAACGTTGGTTCCCCAAAAATGAAAATTCAGTAATGGCCTGTTTCCACTGAGTGATACAGTACTGTTTGGTTTGGTACGGGTCACCTTTATCAGTCGTCGACCACATATCATATGAGAAGCACTTCTCACAAAACAGATGCTTTATACACATAAATACCTGTGTATAAGTTTTCAATACTAACCTTTCTGAACATGATTTGATTATAACTGCAGATCAATGATGCAAAATAGCCTACTGTAGCATCTGCAATTATCTAAAATTAATAAATGCAACATACATGAACGCATACAGACCCTTACAGTCTTCGATATGTTACCAATTAAAGAAAAACTACACACAGCATACATTTAGTCCTTATTTGGGTTAAAAAAAACAACACAAAATATAGCCCACAGTCAGTGCAAACCTCTCATCTGTGTCTTTAAAGATCCGCTATCATGGGTTTTTGAAAATGACCTTCCATGTAGTGTGTAACACAGCTCTCAGTGAAGTGAAATATCCAGCTAAGGCTTAAATCTGAAAGTGTCCTGTGTTTAAAACTGTTGATTCATTTATAAAAGAGTCGACTCGCAGTGCTTCAAATGAATTTTGACGTTTCGGCGTGACGTCGATACGAAACTTAAGGCCCACCCAATTGTTGGAACCCTGGTAAAATGGAAACCTGGAGCCCCGCCCACAAACACTGTAGCAGATCCCGGTTGAATTAAGTCATGAAGACGCTGTGCTCAGTTGGATATTGTTGGAAGTGTGAGGGAAAGTTAGTGCTATTTTCTCTACCCAAAGATGAAGCTGTGAAGAGTCAGTGGTTGAGGTTTATTTTTGCAAAAATACCTCAGCATTATCGACCCAGCCTTGTGCTGTTATCCCTGGAATCTACACGCTTACAACAGGGGATTTGTCGGCCGTTTGATAAAGGAAGGATCAGAAAAGACTATTGATTTATGGGACTTTTAAAGATCGACATGAACTTTACAGTAACAGTTCATGGACCAGTTTCTTCCTCCATTTCACAAGTGTAAGTAAGTGCGATTAAAATGGCTGCCTCCTTGTTTTCTCTAGCTTGCAAATTATGTATTTAATTGTGTTTTGTTACATGTATCCGCTTGTACTGTATCTGGTTAACTATTTAATTTATCAAATCGCATCTAATGCCACGTTGAAAATGCGATGCATGCTGCTTTGTTTACTGATTTAAATGTGTTTGTGAGGTCGCGTTCCACTGCCATTTGTTGAGAACCGGTTACTGTGTGCTGTGGTGTTAGTAACTACTATGAAGTGTGTTTCAGGCGGCTGCTGCGATCAGATTCTATTCCAATGTTGGCGACCCGGGGGTTTCACAGACAGTACCAAAATGCGGATGTTGAAATTACGGAAGTTTTCCGGGATAAATAACAAAACTGGAGGGTGACGGTAGATGGGTCTGAAATACGGGAGACTCCAGGGAAAAACAGGAGTGTTGGCAGCTATGCTCACACATACACTCTGCTCTCTGACTACAATATTGTTGATAACCGTGGTGGGCATTTCTCTCTGTCTCGCGCTGAACGCTGTCAACTAATCGCAACAGGCTGTCATCGGTTCAATCGGCGCAGATTAGCTTCGCGCTAAGGAGAGGTTTGGGAACAAATGAATCGCTGAACGAATCATATGGGAGTTGCTGGGAAAATTCGGTAAAATTAAATACATATTATAAGACCATGAAAGTGTTTTTTGACCTTGCATGCATATCAGCCTGTTGTTGGAGACCCTTAAAACCAAAATATGACCCTATTTAATGTGTAATAGGGGCTCTTTAATCTCCACCAGCACATGTAACCTCTTTTTAAAAGTAATTCCGTCATTCCCAGTTCATAATAGTCCAAAAGGTGACAATAATATTTGGCATTTGGTAACTTTTGGTATTTTTTTGTTGCGCTAGTTACCCTTTGCCAAGGTTACTGTATGGATCGCTTTTTGGTAACTTTTGACAGTGGAAGCGGCCATAAAAGTGTACCGTACCATACCACTCAGTGGAAAAGGGCCATTATTAATTACGCACCCTTGTGTCGTTCCAAACCTCTGAGACCTGAAGTTATTTTAGATGAAAGCAGAGAGCTCTCTCATCCTTCATACAGCAACGATCCCAAGGTGTTCACTAAAGGAACCAAAAACTCAAAAAGTGATGTCAAAAAACAGTACATGTGACTTCAGTGCTTCAACTGTAAATTTACAAAGCTCCAGGTACACTTTTGTGAGCCAAAAAAGCTGTAAACAACTTTGTTTGCATTGTACTGGCAGTACAATTCTTGAGTGTTGTGCTGCTCACTCTAATGCCAACACATCATAATGCTCGTAGTACCCTAATGACCTGACGAGGAAGAGGAAACATGGACAAACTAAATCGTTTTTACAAAACAAAATTTTGGGTTCGCAAAAATGTATATGGGGTTTGAAGAATAAATAATGGATTCGTTGATCATCACGATTCTTCCTCTAGCAATTCTGAATTAGTTCTCAAGTTCAGAATCTATTTTGTATTCAAATTAGATCATGATGGTTCTGGCATGAGCTAGAAACAGAAAAGTAGTAAGCATTGGCAGGTGCATGTATGTATGCTTCTGACATCGCTTAATTTGGACAAAGATGGACAAACATACAAGTTTTTAAAAGACGTATAACTCTCGTCTGGTGTCCACTGTTTAAATTTTTGTTCCACTACAAAGCAAATCGTCGAGTCATTATAGATGTGGCGCTTCTTAACCGGTGTGTGACCTGCTGTGGAAAAGGGTGCATCACTATCTCTGTTTCCATCCTCCTATTTTTATGTGCATTTTAGATAACCGGCAGCTAGCTCTCTGCAACTCTCACATGGTCACCCATTGCAGCTAAGCAGGGCTGCTTCAGTACCTGGATGGGAGACCACATGGGAAAGCTAGGTTGCTGCCAGAAATGGTGTTAATGAGGCCAGCGGGAGGTGCCCAACCTGTGTTCTGTGTGGGTCCTAATGCCCCAGTATAGTGAAGGGCACTCTATACTGCTCAGTGAACTCCATCTTTCGGGTGAGACGTTAAATTGAGGTCCTGACTCTCTGTGGTAGGGGTTTAACCCCGGCATCCTGGAAAAAATTTGCCCACTGGCCTCCACCCATCATGGCCCCCTAACCATACCCATATCATAATTGGCTTCATCACTCTTTGTCCTCTCCACCATTCAGCTGGTGTGCGGTCTGGTGCAATATGGCTGCCGTCATCCAGGTGGATGTTACACACTGGTGGTAGATGAGGAGATTCCCCCCAATGTGTAAAGCTCTTTGAGTGTCTAGAAAAGCGCTATATAAGTGTAAGGAATTATTGTTATTATTATATGCGCATTAAAAAATGGTTAATAAAAACGGCAAGATGTGCATACATTTTCCAAAATCCAGTATGTGCATTAAAAAGGTCATGTGATTTTATTACAAGAGCTCATGTGATGGTAAAAATGTGTGTGAATGGACAACCCAGTAGGCTGACCATGTTGTTGTAAAACATCTGAAATATTGTTTTGGCCATTCTAAAACACCTTAAAGGTGCAGTAGGTGATCTGCCTAAATGCTAACCAGTTAGCATAATATGAAACAATATTTGAAACACAATCCCTTTCTTGCCGTCCAAAGCCATGCTTCCTATACGTGTTTTGAAGCATTTTCACAAGATAACGCCGAAAAAAACTTAAATGACACTTTCAGTTTTAATTGTACAGATATGAGCAATACATCAATCGAATCTGTTAGGTGTCTAGTTTTTTTTGTGTACACTCACAATAACAACAAAAGTGTGTGCTTTTGCAAAATAAGGAAAATAAACAGTAAAGGCACTTTCTCTTTTCTCTTTTTACAAACGCGTCAGTAATACTGAAGCACTGAAACTCCGCGAAAACTATACACACAGACATGAGACATATATCTATAGAAAGCTTGACGTGTCTACTTTTTTAAATGCAGCAGTGCATGTTGAAAACAATTATTGCTTGATAAAGTAATCAGTATGAGACCCAACGCTATGTGTAGTTTCTCTGTCTGAGCTCATTATTTTTAATGCGACCACGCCCACAAGGCTTTGTTATTACAATCGTCCACGTGAGACGGGCTCCTTGTAAACTATGGTCAGAAAACACAGCGGAATCTCCACGAATACATGAGACATACACATGACAGACATACCTGCATAAAGCTTGGAGGCTGAACTTTCCAACTCATTTTAAAAGCAAATGTTGTCTCGCTTGGTAATCCATACAGTTCTCCCGGCAGAGTGCGCATCACGCCGGCTCTTCCCACTTCCGCCATTAATACAAACAATGACGTAAGCTGCCCACATGCCCACAGCGCGCTGGCTAGAACGTGACGCATGTTATATGTGTTATTAATTTAATTTTTATTTATTTTACCGTAGTTAAACCTGTTAGAGTTTGGAAAAAGTTAACTAAGGCTGGAACTATTTGGGCAAAATAATTATAAAAGGTCTTAAAATATTATTCTGATTATTCTTGTGTTTTGTCATTATGCCAGAGTCATTCAGAAATTGTTATTAAATGTGGATTAATGCACAAGAAAGTTTTATTACAACAGTTTTCCAAACACGTTTTATACCATTTCAAATATTTCCCTCCATTTCTCAGTGAATATAGTCAGTGTATTTTTGATGCATTTAAACAAAACAGATTTATTTTAAATATTTATAGATTTATATTAAACAGATATATTTATTAAGATAATATTTTAGTCACCATATATATTCAGAAATTGAAAGATAATACAATAAAATCCAAGCAAAATATTAAAAATAAATTACAACCTACAAAATTTTAACTAAATGTAACAAGCATTTAGTTTGGGCTAGCTTTTGCAGATGGACATTCATTGCTTTACAATGTCCTTGATGGGTGAGTGGGGGAGTGTCTTTTGTCTCTCCAGGTGTGAATTATTCATGACCATTGTCACTCACGCATGGACCTGAGATGAGCCAAACAAACTTAACAAAATGTAAATCTTTGTAATGTTTCCTTTGAATGAGAGAATAAAATTATTTTTACATAATTGTGAAGTAAATATTCTAGCCTACCAGACTGGTTACTCAAAAGTCTTGCTCAGGCACATTTAGTGTGTTTTTTTGGACCTTATTTCAGCTACATTTTTTTTCTCCAAATCCTAATAACCACGCATAATATTTTTTTTCTAAAAAACACAAGCACGTACATCAATAATTGTCACATATTATTGTAGCACAGTTTGTGCTGAATACAAATAAAATACATGTTGGCCAATACCATGTAATAAGTAGCTGAAATTAGCACAAATGTCAGGGCATGTCAAAACATCTCAGGGGCCCCAAAATCACCTCAGACCCCTGAGATGACAGAGATGATAAGATGATAAAGATGATAATGTCATTCGCCAGTCAGAAAACTTTACAGTACTTTATTATACTACAATTCTGAACAAAAAACGGTATTATATCTAGCACGTTTTCAGTTGTGTAGTTAGCAAGCAAAACGTAATGTGCATTATAATCTGCAATATTTCATACATGCAAGGATTGCTGGTCTTACTCTCATGCGCTTTGTTCTAAAGCCACTACTGTATGCTTCGTGGTTAGCCAGCGGGGTGCTGGAATTACAGTTATTACTAAGCCATACTTGCATGCTGTTTCAGATCGAATATTATGAGTAGCATGGTAAACTATATAGTGAGGGCGTCACAGGTTGTCAATTGTTCAAAAATGAACCAATGTGTTGTGAATATAAAAACAACTTCACCTCAGTAAAGCGGGCTAAGCGGAAGAGCCTATTTACTTGTGTTTTGTTGTTAAACTAAATAAAAATCTACATTATCGATGCTGTAAAAGGACCTTATGAAACTGAAAATAGTCACATCAATCTATCGCCGGAAGATTTCAGTGGCTGAACGACACTTCTGTGCATATAACCCATTTGTAACAACCTGATCTACGTCAGCTTTGTGTGACTAAAATAGTTTTAAAACAGAACATTACCTGTCTAACAGAAATACTTCAGCCATGGTGTCGTCCTTCCTCCAGCGTGCAAAAGTAACTCCAATATTGATTCAGGATTTTAAAAAGTTTTGATTCAGCATTTGATTTTACCGCTGTCACTCGTGTCCATGTGACCGCGGGGCTCGTGCATGCGTAAATGGTGGATCTGCGTGAACAGAGATGCGCAGATGCACAAATCTACATTTGTTGACAGACAGTTTGAGCTACTTATCAGAATTATGGGAATTGTCTACCCGACAATATTTAAAATATATATAAAAATGCATATAAAGACATTGAGATCATTTACTTTAATTATTACTATTGGAATGTGAAGAGACTTTCAGCCAGTACAACAAAAATGTTTCTGAAGACACTCACCTACTGCACCTTTAACTGTTTCAGTATTAGTGTTATTATATAATTAATTACCTCCAGAATTGTCAATAATGTCTGCGCTCCACGTCTCATGCCTTCAAATGCCACCATGGATTTGTTTATTAACCTCCTAGGGCTTGAGTGTCCACATATTATGTGGACGGCACATTTTAGCTCTTAAGTGGCTATTTAAAAGACTTTGAATGTTTTATATTTTGTTACAGACATACAGTGTCATCCTGCAACTGTTTTGCAGAATATGAAATGTCCCAAACCCTATTTTTAACTATCCAAAATGGGAAATTTGTTTGTTTTTACTCTCTGATAGTCAAAGCAAGTTAAAAAGCACATCTTCTACCGCAGCAAATTTTGTTTTTACTGTTGATATTTGGCGCTAGTTAATCAGAAAGTGACAATTTTGTTCTCTTTGACTCGTTGGATGGAAACATTGCTTTATTCGCGCGTCTTTTATGTGATGTTCCAGTTTTGCGCATACATTTATTTAACATTTTTGGATGGAAACATTGCTACTGTCACTTGAAATGCAGACTAAGAATGAAAGTGCAAATGTTGTAATCAATAAAGCATTTTGTACTATTATGTTTTACACTGTGGCTTTGAACTAAAAGCAATTGTAAACATTGAAGACATTTCCTTGTTTAAAAGGTGAATTTATTTATTTATTTTTAATTAGAAGAGGTTTTTTTCTTTTATAATAGCTCTTTATAATCTGCCATTTCAAAGTTACATTCAGAGCTTGTTCATTCTAAATAACTTTGCTAATAAAATATAAATATATATTTTAAGATGACAGTACTGTCATGAGTAGATTTCAACCATAAACAAAAGCATAGAAACTCCAATTCTGGTTAAAATGTGAAGTTGTAAAAATGTATCTGCACGGCCAATGTAAAAGGAAAAAATGTAGAAAGTGGAAACACAAGCCTAATGTTCATCATAATGTACTCTACTGTACCATACCATGTGTCCCCCTCTGCTTTATTCAGGGTGTCCGTGGGGTCTTAAAAAGTATTAAATATTGATTAAATCAATTTGGAGACATTTAAAGTCCTTAAAAAGTCTTAAATGCTATTTTACAAGGTTTTAAATGTTGTATCTTTTTCATTAACAAATGTGTATGAATTTTATTTAGTGAATATTAGGCTGCTGTGTAGTTTATGAAATCTAAATTCCTGCAGGATTTGACATCAAGCGGCTTTGTTTACTGCAGTAACCAAGGCAACACTTTTATTCTTCTGTTCTATACCTGCCAGATTTAGCATTTTATGTAAAATCTTTGTGTGAATAATGATGAAGGTGCAATCGTTGGCTTTCATTTTAAATCGCTTCATATACTATGGGAAAGCAGATATAAATTTTGCTAAAGCCCCACATATACAGTTGAAGTCAGAATTTATAGCCCCCCTTTGATTTTTATTTTTTTATATATATATATATATATATATATTTTTTTTTTTATATTTCCCAAATGATGTTTAACATAGCAAAGAAATTTTCACAGTATGTCTGATAATATTTTTTCTTCTGGAGAAAGTCTTATTTGTTTTATTTCAGCTAGATTAAAAGCAGTTTTGAATTTTTTATGAACCATTTTAAGGTCAAAATTATTAGCCCCTTTAAGCTATATTTTGTTCTCGATCGCCATACAATAACTTGCCTAACTACCCTAACCTGCCTAGTAACCTAATAAACCTAGTTAAGCCTTTAAATGTCACTTTAAGCTGTATAGAAGTGTCTTGAAAAATATCTAGTCAAATATTATTTACTGTCATCATGGCAAAGATAAAATAAATCAGTTATTAGAAATGAGTTATTAAAACTATCATGTTTAGAAATGTGTTGAAAAAAAATCTTCTCTCTGTTAAACAGAAATTGGGGAATAAAATAAACAGGGGGGCTAATAATTCAGGGGGGCTAATAATTATGACTTTAACTGTATAATTTTTTTAAAACTAGTCTAATTATTGTTTTATTTTTCTCTTTTTTTATGACTCTTTCATAGAGATGGTCTGGTAAATAATTGTCTTGTTTTTTGTTTTCATCTTTCTAAATGATATTGCATTGATAAATTGTTATCTCAAGGTATTTAGTAAATATACTGCCAATGTTACCGGTTGAAACCTAAAGTGGCGATGAGGTCTTAATGTATGGAAGAGTTTTAAAAAAGGGTATTGAATTTCACTCTGTGATGCTGTATATACCCTGTTATTATTGTGCTTTCTGTGCGTTTAGGTTCACAGAAGATGGCTGTCCGCACAAGAAGTTTTTCCACACGCGCTATCTCATGCGGATGCGTCTGACTCCAGACTGCAGTAAGATGTTGATCTCCACCTCCTCTGGTTACCTGCTCATCTTGCATGACCTCGACCTCACACAGAGCCTGGAGGTCGGCAGTTACCGCATCCTCCGGGCCCGCAGACCGCCGCTCAGCACAGGTACATACACAGATGAACCTTACAGTAGTGGTTAAAAGAGATGTCTGGCCAGGGTAAATATTCCCCTGCTTTTTAAAATAATAGTTAATAAACTAATGGATATAATGAAGTGGATAAAAATTGACATTATTGATGACAGCAAACACTTCCATTCAAAAGTATTGGTTTGATAAGTATTACAACTGTTTTATAAAGTATTATATGTGCGCAAAGACTAGATTTTATGTCATCAGAAGGTAATAGTTTAATTGTACTTATTCCTGTCATGACAGCTGATTCTTTAGTGTGACGTAAACCTTCAGAAATCATTATATATGACTATATTATATCATATCATATACACTCACCGGCCACTTTATTAGGTACACTTTACTAGTACCAGGTTGGACCCCCATTTGCCTTCAGAACTGCCTCAATCCTTTGTGGCATAGATTCAGCAAGGTACTGGAAATATTCCTCAGAGATTATGGTCCATATTGACAAGATAGCATCACGCAGTTGCTGTAGATTTGTCAGCTGCACATTACGCCCCATTCACCACTTTGAATGGGTGACGTCAAGTGTTGCCGAACTGCATTGTGGATCCGTCGGCGCCGCTTCAGTGGCGTTGCTCGCTGCAAAAGTTGGGACTTGCTCAACTTTTTAAGCGCCGACGGAAGCGTCAGCCAATCAGATCGATGTATGCAAATACACCAGCTCAGACAGTGGCCTATTGCTGACTAATTTCATTGGCTGACACTGCTATGACCATCGCGTCAGCCCCAACTTCAGACACGCCCTTCGGCAAGCGTTGACACTGAAGCCCCGTGTAAATGGGGCGTTAGGGTTGGGTCGATAGATGATGCCATCGTCCATCGCCGATGGCCAATAGACATCACAATGCTGAGCTGGCATCACAATCCTCCGCCCCACCACCATTGCAGCAACCCGCTCACAAAAAAACTCACACTCAGGCCCCGTTTACACTAATACGTTTTAGTTTTAAAATGGCATTTTAGAACGGAAACGATCCACGTCCACACTGGTGTGTCATCTAGCATTTCTGAAAAGCCCTCCTTCCACACTATACCACTGAAAACGCACATCACGTGACCACACACACACACACAAACACACTGTCAGCGCTGCAGCGTACGCCCACGTATGAGCTCCAGAAGTCTTAAACACAAAAGGATGTATCACTGGATTGCATCTCACTATAGTTCTTAAATGTGATATTTAATTAATTTTGTCTCTATCTATCTTAATTATTATTATTATTATTATCTAACGACTCTTCTGCCTTTTGAATCTATTAGTTAACGTTTCACAGTTAACACACTAGTTAGTACACTGCATCAGTCTTTCGCTTTCACGCATGTGCCAGGTTTGTCGACGCCATTATAACGACACACATCACTCTGCTTATTCATGCCAGAGTCCCGCGGTAAAAGTGATTGACAGGTGTTAATTTGTGTGTAACTTATCTTTATTTATTTATGATTTGATTATGGGTAAAACAAACAGCATGCGGGTCAGGGAGTTGAAACGGTAGGGTACAAATAATTAAATCGTTATTAATTAATTATTCATAAATAATTAATTCACTGCCGCCTACGACGACGATGCCATCTTCCATCATGATGTTTCACATTAGACATCATACGATGCAAAATTGGTCGACATCGCCCAACCCTACTGCACATCCAGTATGTGAATCTCTCGTTCCACCAGATCCCAAAGGTGCTCTATTGGATTAAGATCTGATGACTGTGGAGGCCATTTGAGTATAGTGAACTCATTGTCGTATTCAAGAAACCAGTCTGAGATGATTTGCGCTTTATGACATGACGCGTTATCCTGCTGGAAAAAGCCATCAGAAGATGGATTCACATGTGGTCATAAGGTATGGACAGGGTCAGCAACAATACTCAGGTAGGCTGTGGTGTTGACATGATGCTCAATTGGTACTAATGGACCCAAAGTGTGCCAAGAAAATGTCCCTCACACCATTACACCATCACCACCAGCCTGAATCGTTGATACAAGGCAGGATGGATCCATGCTTTCATGTTATTGACGCCAAATTCTGACTCTGCCATCCGAATTTCGCAGCAGAAATCGAGCCTCATCAGACCAGGCAACATTTTTCCAATCTTCTATTGTCCAATTTTGGTGAGCCTGTGCCAATTATAGCCTAAGTTTCCTGACAGGAGTGGCACCCGGTGTGGTCTTCTGCTGCTGTAGCCCATCCACCTTAAGGTTGGACGTGTTGTGTGTTCAGAGATGCTCTTCTGCATACTTCAGGTGTATCGAGTGGTTATTTGAGTTACTGTTGCCTTTCTATCAGCTCAAACCAGAACTGGCCATTCTCCTCTGACCTCTGGCATCAACAAGGCGTTTTCATCCACAGAACTGCCGCTCACTGGATATTTTCTCTTTTTTGGACCATTCTCTGTAAACCTTAGAGATGGTTGTGTGTGAAAATCCCAGTAGATCAGCAGTTTCTGAAATACTCAGACCAGACCTTCTGGCATCAACAACCATGCCACGTTCAAAGTCACTTAAATCACCTTTCTTCCTCATTCTGATGCTCGGTTTGAACTGCAGCAGATCGTCTTGACCATGTCTATGTTTCCAAATGCATTAATGTGGTGCCATGTGATTGGCTGATTAGAAATTTGCTTTAACGAGCACTTGGACAGGAGTACCCAAAAAAGTGGCTGGTGAGTGTATGGCTGCGTCCGAAACCGCCTACTACTCAGTAGGTACTGCATTTGAATTTAAACGTACTACTCGGCCGTTAGAAAAGTGCCTTCTATACAGTATGAATGTGAGTAGTATGAATGGAATTCGGACGCACTACATCCGCCATTTTATTATGGTCATGTGACCTACCTGCGTCAGTTGCGTCGCTTCACTACCATTCATGAATTCTCTCGCGGGGCATCATAAGATAGTGCAGCGTGCATGGGATGCGCGCTTCAGAATCTCGCCGGAAGTAGTAAGTCATCCGGGTACTTCTCACATACTGATTTTCGAATTCTATGAATTAGGACATACTACTCGGCTCGCATACTGATTTTAGCGTACTGTATACAGGGAGTGCAGAATTATTAGGCAAGTTGTATTTTTGAGGATTAATTTTATTATTGAACAACAACAATGTTCTCAATGAACCCAAAAAACTCATTACTATCAAAGCTGAATATTTTTGGAAGTAGTTTTTAGTTTGAGCTATTTTAGGAGGATATCTGTGTGTGCAGGTGACTATTACTGTGCAGAATTATTAGGCAACTTAACAAAAAACAAATATATACCCATTTCAATTTTTATTTTCACCAGTGAAACCAATATAACATCTCAACATTCACAAATATACATTTCTGACATTCAAAAACAAAACAAAAACCATCAAAGGTTACCATGGGCCAACTTAAGACTGAATTTCTTTGTTCTCTCAGAAGGTTCATCAGCAGGATCCAGGTCAGGAGGACCTCGTCACACTATTGACAGCAAAAACCATCCACACAGAGAGGGTAAAACTTTCTTACTATCTGTCTGTCTGTCTGTCTGTCTACAGTATCAATCAATCAGTCAGTTTGTCTGTCAATCAGTCGTATTTATCTATCTATCTACAGTATTTATCCATCCATCTATCTCCATCCATCCATCCATCCATCTATATCTATCCATCCATCTATCCGTCTGTCTGTCTCTATCTATCCATCCATCCATCCATCTATATATCTCCATCCATCCATCTATATATCTCCATCCATCCATCTATATATCTCCATCCATCCATCCATCTATATATCTCCATCCATCCATCTATCTCCATCCATTCATCCATCTATCTCCATCCATTTATATCCATCCATCCATCCATCCATATCCATCCATCCATCTATCTCCATCCATTCATATCCATCCATCCATCCATCTACCTCCATCCATTCATCCATCTATCTCCATCCATTTATATCCATCCATCCATCCATCCATCCATCTATCTCCATCCATTCATATCCATCCATCCATCCATCTACCTCCATCCATTCATCCATCTATCTCCATCCATTTATATCCATCCATCCATCCATATCCATCCATCCATCTATCTCCATCCATTCATATCCATCCATCCATCCATATCCATCCATCCCCATCCATCTATCTCCATCCATCCATCTCTATCCATCCATATCCATCCATCCATCCGTCTGTCCATCCATATCCGTCCGTCCATCCATCCGTCCGTCCATCCATCCGTCCGTCCATCCATCCATCCATCCATCCATCCATCCATCCATCCATCCATCATCCATCCATCCATCCATCCATCCATCCATCCATCCATCCATCCATCCATCCATCCATCCATCCATCCATCCATCCATCCATCCATCCATCCATCCATCCTCTTTTCTGTTTTTATATTTGAAACTGTCTCTACAGGTTTTAAGTGTTTATATTTTTGGACTTCTGCTCAGGTTTGTCCCCCAGAAACAGTCTTGAGGTGTTAACGCCAGAGATCCCAGGTGAGAGGGATCGAGGGAACTGCATCACCTCTTTACAACTGCATCCTAAAGGCTGGGCCACACTCCTACGCTGCTCCAGCAACATGGATGACCAGGAGGTCAGTCGGATCTAAACTTAACTTCATGGCTGGGAAAAATCACATACATGTGCTTTTGGGCTAAATTGTGGTATACAGTATATGTTTTTTATTTAATTTTTTGTTTTCTTTTTTATTTTATTTTCTTTTTTGTTTTGTTTTATTTTCTTTTTTGTTTTGTATTTTATTTTATGAAACTAAAAATCCCAATGTAAAATATTTCTCTTTTTAAAATAGTAACGAATACGAAAAACATTTAAGAATCAGTGTGCAAAAACCTTTATTGTCTTTGAAATAATGATTATTTAAAAGTATTTTAAAAATAATGCAGAAATATGTGTGTGTGAGGGGTGACTAAAGTAAAATATATGTTGGCGTTCATGTAACTCTCTGATCTCTGTGTGTTCTCAGTGGACGTGTGTGTACGAGTTTCAAGAAGGAGCTCCTCCTCGACCTCCAGTGTCTCCTCGCTGCTCGCTGCGTCTCACACACTACATCGAGGAGGCAAACGTCGGCCGCGGATACATCAAGGAGCTGTGCTTCAGTCCTGACGGCCGGCTCATCTGCTCTCCGTACGGTTACGGTGTGCGTCTGCTGGCGTTCGATGAGAACTGTGGGGAACTAGTGGACTGTATGCCCGTTCGGACAGCTCAGCTCAGGGAGGTTCGCTCCATCTACTCTCACAGCGATGTGGTGCTCACCTCCAAATTCTCCCCCACTCACTGTCAGTTCGCTTCAGGCTGCCTCAGTGGACGCGTAGCTCTGTATCAGCCACACTTTTAACACTATCAGATCAATTCAAACTTGAAAATTGACAGCGAATGGAAGAAGCTCGTTCTGGAGAACAGGAGAGCGAAACTACCTTAAAGGAACAGAGTGTTTATTTTTGTTTGTGTGTGTGTGTGGGGTGTATGTACGTGTGTGTGGATGATCTTGTACATGTTTGTCAGTTTTAGATGAGAGTTCTCTACACTGTTTGAGGAGGGAAAGAGAAAGCATTCAGATTTTTCAGGGGTTGAATGAGTCACTCGAGCGTTTACAATCTGTTCATTCAGCACTGCAGTAAACGCTTCAGCCAATCGTTTTCATGAAATCGCAAACAGTCGATGGCAGTTTTTTTGCAGTTTGCCAAACATTTTAGATTTCGTGATGCCATAATCATTTTCAAAAGCTTCATTTCTGGAAGTTTGTCACTTTTACTGATTGTTTGTTTTTATGTTTGGACTGTTTGTCTTTAACAACACTAACTGAAGTCTGGTTTGTATTGTCAAAGCAGTGTGTGTGTGTGAGAGAGTGACCGTATTGAAGATTGACTCCTGAATGGACTGGGAGTTTTGAAATGTTCAGTTTTTTCATACACTGTAAACAAATGTCCATAAATTAACAGTTTTTCCATTTTGCTATTTGTTTTCATTCATTTCTGCTTGTGAATTGTATTATGGGATCTTGATCTTTCAACAACTTGAAAATTTGAATAGTTTGAATGATATATTGTCTGTATTGGTGTGTAAAATAGGTTATAAAAACCTGAAAACAAACTGCTAGTTGTTATATTACAGATTTAATTCTGCATATCTTATACAATATATAATTTCAAACTACTAAAATGTCCATAAGAGTTGAATTTTCAACATCAAAAGTCAACAGAGCAGAGCTCAAGCTCCCAAAATACAACTCACAACTGTAAATGAACGGAAAACATTCAGGAATGACAAAATATGGAAACTGTTAATAATCAGATATTGTTTAACAGTGTATGCTGGACTCTACATGGACAATCAGCAGTTCTGGAATGTTCTGATGCTCGCGACGCACATCGCTGGAGATTTGAGCTCAATGGGAGATGCAGGTTTAGATGAGTGTTTTTATACAGTTGGACAACAAAAGGTGATAATAAAAAAAAAGGACAAAAATCTGAATGTTCAACTTTTTTGGAACCAGTTTTCAATGGTTCCTCCTCACAGTTATTTAAACTGAGTGGCCATTCTTAAAAATGCAATTGTAAAAGCAGTGTAACCGTGAAAGTCTATTCACGCTAACCTTACTAAGGATGCAGTGGTACAGATATATTAAATAAAGGACTTTTTCATATCTTCTGTTTGTCATGGGGAAGAAAAATGCTGTAAACAGATGGAGGAATGAGATTTGAGCATAGTTAGAATAATGAGTGCACTGAATCAGCATCTGCTTTGAAGGATTGGGAGAAAGTAGAAAATAAGCTTATTTTCATAGATCAGAGGGTTTATATATAGTTAGATCTATAAATATTTAAACACAGACACAATTCTACCATTTTTGGCTCTATACACCAACACAATGGATTTGAAACGAATCATAATGTGCTTTAACTGCAGACTGTCCGCTTTAATTTGAGGGTATTTACATCTAAATCAGGTAAACGATGTAGGAATTATAACAGTTTGCGTATGTGCCTCCCACTTGTTAAGGGTCCAAAAGTAATTGGACAGAATAATAATCATGAATCAAACTTTCACTTTTTAATACTTGGTTGCAAATCCTTTGCAGTCAATTACAGCATGAAGTCTGGAACACAGACATCACCAGACGCTGGGTTTCATCCCTGGTGGTGCTCTGCCAGCCCTCTACTGCAACTGTCTTCAGTTCCGGCTTGTTCTTGGGGCACTTTCCCTTCAGTTTTGTCTTCACATCGAATTGTGTCGATGTCCAAATATTTATGGACCTAACCATATATACGGTTAAAGTCGGAATTATTAGACCCCCTTTGATTTTTTTTTTGATTTTTTAAAATATTTCCCAAATGATGTTTGAGAAAGCAAGAAAATTTTCACAGTATGTCTGATAATATTTTTTCTTCTGGAGAAAGTCTTATTTGTTTTATTTTGGCTAGAGTAAAAGCAGTTTTAAATTTTTTTAAACACCATTTTAAAGACAAAATTATTAGCCCCTTTAAAATATATATTTTTTCTGATAGCCTACAGAATTTAGCCCACCAATTCACCTGTACTGCATGTCTTTGGGGAAAACCGGAGCACACCCACGCAGGGAGAACATGCAAACTCCACACAGAAACGCCAACTGACCCAGCCGAGGCTCGAACCAGCGACCTTCTTGCTGTGAGGCGACAGCACTACCTACTGCGCCACTGCATCTCCAACTGTGTATATGAAACCTTCTCATACTTCAGCCTCCACATCAAAAATCCTGAAAGCAAAGAATACAAATGCAAACATTTGAATGGAGCAGCTCTCCTGCTGAAGAATTTGTCTTCTCCTGTGGTTTGTAATGTAATGGGCAGCACAAATGTCTTGATACCTCAGGCTGTTGATGTTGCCATCAACTGTGCAGATCTCTCGCATACCCCATACTGACTGTAATCCCAAACCATGATTTTTTCCTTTATCTTGGCTCCATGCAATTCCAATAGGTCTTCTGCAGTGTTTGTGATGATTGAGATGCAGTTCAACAGATGAATCATCGGAAAAATCGACCTTCTGACACTTTTACAAATGATCAACTAGAAGTCAAGTTATTATTATTGTTGCTCTTACAACTGGGATTGACGACAAGACTTTTGTCAGGTAGTGTAGTGTTTTCTTGTACCCTGATATCATTTGATTTGATGTTGTGTTTGGAAGACGTATTTGTTTGACCACCTATAGGAGACACTCTCTTTTCCTCTCCATATGCACCAGACACCTTTAACGCTCCACATTTCTGGAAAAACATTGCGCAATTCTGAGTGTGGTTCTCACAGTGGGCTTGACAATTACCTGTAGGAGACACTTGACACGTTACCATTTTATGTGATGAAAACTAATTGAAAAATATGTATTAAATTGATTGAATGCAGCCGAGGAAATGGGTGCTTTTTGTAAAATATTTAATTCACTTTATTACAATATCCTTAAATTCTGAGTGTAGAAAACCAGCTACAAACTCAGAGTCTTGTTCACATATGAGGCATCTTCAGAAATCTGTGTTAGCGGTAATAATAATAATAATAATAAAAACACACATTCAATGATTGACACAATGTCTCTCAACCTGCGACAGACCGACTCACTTTCATAAATCACTTACGTTTAACTTTATTAAGACGCTGCTGCTGTTCTCGCCGGCGGTTCAGGATCTTGGTGCTGGCTCGGAGTTTGCGCATTCGCATGGCTCGGATCCGTACTTGGTTATCCCGAGGCAACTTTCCACCCCTGGCCAGGATCTGCTTCAGACGATCTTGGGATGTCTTGGTGAGGGTGAAGTCACAGATGGTGGCCTGCGGCTCAGACCCTACAGAGCAGTGGCGGATGCGAGGGAAGTATCCTTCAGCCCACACCGTGATCTTATAGTCGCCTGGGTTCAGCAAACGCCAGTAATCCCCATCTACAGCTGCAGAAGTAAATCATAGGAGAATTCGATTTTTTGGTACCACGTTTTTCATTCATTCATTTTCTTTTCGGCTTAGTCCCTTTATTAATCTGGGGTCACCACAGCGGAATGAACTGCCAACTTATCCAGCATATGTTTTACGTAGCGGATGCTGCAACCTATCACTGGGCAACACACACTCATACACTACAGTCAATTTTAGCATACGCAATTCCCCTATACCACATGTCTTTGGACTTGTGGGGAAAACCGGAGCACGCGGAGGAAACCCACGCAAACACGGGGAGAACATGCAAACTCCACAGAAATGCCAACTGATGCAGCGGAGGCTTGAACCAGCGACCTTCATGCTGTGAGGTGAACGTGCTACTCACTGCGCCACAGCGTCGCCTGTACCACGTTTTTAGTAATGCAAACTCAGAGATTGTGTGCTGTTTAATATGAGCTGCATCAACACAATTTTTGAGTTTTTGGGGGGACAACGTAATTGTTTTATGCTCAATCCACCTAAATTTGTAAAATCAACTAATTGATTTGTGTTGGGACATCATGATGGAATTGTGTGGAACCCAGCATTTTTACAGTGTGTGAGTGTAGCTAAAAATAAAGTATATACGTGCATATAAAAATACAATGTGAATATAAGTACACAGAAGAGCTGTAGGAAAAATGTTCACACTAAGAAATGAAAAGTAAAAAAGGCCAGTAAGGCAAAACGTCTAAATCAGAAACACTTCAATAGTTTTTTCTTGTACTCTGATAGCATTTGGTTTGATGCTTGTGTTTATATCTAGAATACAGTGCTCAGCATATATGAGTACACCCCCCACAAATCTCTCATTTAAATTAATATTTTCTATAGGATGCTTTACAATATTATATTTGTGCATATACATTAGATCAGGGGTGCTCAATCCTGTTCCTGGAGATCTACCTTCCTGCATAGTTCAGTTCCAACCCTGATCAAACACACCTGAACCAATTAATTAGGACCTGAACAGCACTTGATAATTACAGGCAGGTGTGTTTGATATAGGTTGCAACAGAAATCTGCAGGAAGGTATATCTCCAGGAACAGGATTGAGCACCCCTGCATTAGATTAATCAGTGCTGAAGCCAAATCCGGAGCTAATCTAACAACATAACTTACAATAATGGTTAAAAATGTAGTAGCCCAAATTTATATGTTAGGGAAAATATTAAATAACATTTTCAAAAATAGGAAAAATCAAGACAAAAAAGCAGTTTTGTTCAAATGCACCAATATATATTATCTATATTCACAGAAAAATGGAGAAAAATATTCATTTTCAAAATGGGGTGTATTTCCCCAGAGATGAGTTGCGGCTGGAAGGGCATCTGCTGCGTAAAACATGTGCTGGATAAGTTGGCGGTTCATTCCACTGTGGCAACCCCAGATTAATAAAGGGTCTAAGCCGAATGAATGAATGAAAATGGGGTGTACTCATATATGCCGAGCACTGTACATATCTATTAGACCATCTGTAGGAGACGCACTCTTTTCCTCTCCATATGCACCAGACACTTCCTTATAAACTCCACATTTCTGGGAAAACATTGCGCAATTTTGAGTGTGCATCTTATGGGTAAGTGGGCTTGACAAACCACCTGTAGGAGACGCTTTATTCTCTGTGTGCATATGTATAAAAACAGCTAAATTAACTTAGGCTAGCCATGGCATCTATTCAAGCTCTCTGGTGATTGTTAAAGTGTTAGAAAAATGTGTTTCTTTTCTTTTCTTTTGTGTTTTCTTGTCAATGTCCAACATCCAACCTAAAAATCAACCAAATATCAACGTCTAATGACGTTACAGCTTGACGTTGTGTGGACGTTACGACTATGACGGCTATCAGATGTTGGATTTTGGTTGCCATACCTGATGAATAAATGTCAGTATTTGACGTCAATATGACGTTGGTTTAAGATCTTGGCTCGACGTTGGATTTTGGTCACTTTCCAACACAACCTAAAATCAACCAAATATCAACGTCATTTGACTTTGTTATTGGACATCAAAATAACGTTGTCCTTAGATGCTGGCTAGACGTTGAATTTTGGTCACCCGACATTCATGACCAAAATCGAACCTAATATTAACGTCTTATGACGTTGTCTGCCGGCTACTAAATGCACTACAGAATGTTACGTTTACACACATCCACAAATTACATGTAAATGCATCAGATTTTTACAACATAATACTCACTACTCATGAGTACTTTTAAAAGGTCTGCTTTTTACTCCTACTTTGAGTAATATTTACAACAGATACGTTTACTCACACTACATTTTTAGGCAAGTAATAGTACTTTAACTTAAGTATGATATTTCAGTACTCTTTCCACCACTGTTGGAACGACATGAGGGCGAGTTGTTAGTAGGCCCATACCAAATCTGCGCGCAGAAATCCGCAGATTTTTAGCCCATCGAGTCTATGTATTTATTTGTGTAAATGTGTGTAAATTTATATTTATTCAGTTTTTAAATTATTTTCATTAATATTATTGTGATATTATAATAGTATTATTACAATGTTTGTATGATTTATTTACAATACAGTTTATAAAGTAATATTTTCTGTCTTTTAGTAGATATATTATATGAGAGACTTGCGTTGTTTACCAAATAATTGGATCTAATTGGATTTGCATGGTAAACGTTAAATAAAAGTTAAAAAGGTATTATTTTTCATTTTATATATTAAGTTTTTAGTTATTATACTCATTCCGCATAAATCCACAGATTTTTTTTTACAAAATTCTCCACAGAAATAGCAAAAAATGTTTAAAGGTTCTGTGTTATTAGTAACAGAATTTTAATTTTTCGGTGAACTATCCCTTTAAGGAAAACCAAAGTGTTTCATATGAGTTCATTGTGCCTTCAAAGTGCTTTCCAAATTAATAGATCATGTACTTCTTGAAGACGAAAGTAAACATGCAGTTTATTTGAAAGAGTGACTTTTAGAGGTGTACCTGATCTAATGTCATGGTCCAGTCCGTCCACCTTAATGACAGCATTAGCGATGCCAGCTTTAGTGTCCTTGTCACTGATGACGCCCTTTATTCCTCGGTGCACCTGCAGAAGCACAGAGCGAGAGAGCAGATGAGCATGGATGAAGTGTCCTGTAGGAGGATGTTCAATGCAGGACGGAGGGAAAGCTGACTGACCTGCTCCATGTACAGCAGCAGAGACTCTTTATTGCTCTCCCACTCCACGGGAAGCTCGCTGGCGTGAGGAAACTTATCGCACGACAGCTCAACCGTTATTTCAAAACAGTTTGTGTGAAGGTAACTGAAGTCATTCATACCTAGTAAAAATAACAAAATATAGGAAACAATGTTAGATAATAAAACTATTAATTGTGCTCGGTTAATTTTGAACAAAATTTAAATAATTCAAATTACATATTTGCAGTGGTGTAAAGTAGTTTTTCTCAGGAGTTGTAGTTTACTAAGTAGTTTTAAAAATGTGTACTTTTACTTTCCCTTGAGTACATTTTTAGTGCAGTATTGGTACTTTAATATGGAACCTGCAGTCACAACTTTATTTTTTCTTGTCTATGGGGATTAGAAAAATCAGTCCTGTGATTCCTGTCCAATCAAATCGCACATAGAGGGTAATTCGCATCATAATGAACTTCCTCAAGACATCAACGATTTATAATTGCAGCAAACTGTTTGGAAGCATTAAAAATGTGCAAAAGAAGATTTCCAAAATCTTTACCCGCATTGACCCAGAGACTGTTTAGATGCATATCACTGATGAAAAGATGACGGATGTTTAATTTATGTTGACCAAAATGGCCTTAAACAACCAGAAGGCATAAGACATCGACATGATGTCAAATTGACGTTGTACCCCAACGTTGTGGGGACGTTGCATTTTGTTTGGAAATTAAAATCGGGTTGATGTCTGAACCCAATGTCAGGCCGACGTCAATGTCCAACGTCCAACCTAAAATCAACCTAAAAATCAAAGTCTAATGATGTAATAGCTTGACGTTGTGTGGACATTACCACTATGACTATCAGACAATGGATTTTGGTTGCCATACCTGAGGAATAAATGTCAGTATTTGACATCAACATGATGTTGGTTTAATATGTTGGCTTGACGTTGGATTTTGATCACTTTCTATCCCAAGCTAAAATCAACCAAATATCAACATAATTTGATGCTGTTATTGGACATCAAAATAACGTTGTCCATAAACACTGGCTAGACATAGAATTTTGGTCACCTGAGATCACGACCTAAATCTAACCTAATATTAACGTCTTATGTTGTTGTGTGCCTGTTGGGCAATTACTAAATTCACTACAGAATGTTACGTTTACCCACATCCACAAATGACATGTAAATGCCTCAGCTATTCACAGCGTAATACTAACTACTCTTGTACTTTTGAAAGGGCAACTTTTTACTCCTACTTTGTGTAATATTTACAACAGATACTTTCTACTTGCACTACATCTTTAAGCAAGTAATGGTACTTTTACTTAACTATGATTTTTCAGTACTCTTTCCACCACTGCATATTTGGTACTGATTTAACAGAAATTTTTGAGATACCCAACTCAGATTTACAGTGCAACTTTTTAGATTTATGCCTTTCATTTTTGATCATAGATTTGTCACATTTTGTTTAAACTAAACTAACAAAAGCATTAATGAAACGAACTGAAACAAAACTGAAATTTACAGCAAAATTAAAAATATTATTAGAATAAAACTCATTTAAAAATGCGAAACTATAATAATACTCTTGGTAATGCCATATAATAAGTGGTTGTTAGAGTAAAATACATTACGCCAATAGAGTAGGTCCTCCAAATCATCAAATGTAGTACACTACCTGACATAACTCTTGTCTTCTATCCAAGTTTTAGGAACAACAAATAATAACGACTTCTAGTTGATCATTTGGTCTCGAAGTGGCTTATATGAAAGGCAAAGGCCTCTAGATTAAGCTTATTTTACCAAAATAAATATGATCATGCCTTATTTTTAATTATTTAATTAGGACAGTAAGCTCTGTCTTTGCTTAAACAAAATTCTTGTCACTTAACAGAAATAATGTCCAGTATAGAATATAAAGTCACGCTGCAGTGGAAAAAGGATTAATATGGTGTATGACTCCCATGAGCTTGGAGGACTGCATCAATACATCTCTGCAGTGACTCAAATAACTTATTAATAAAGTCATCTGCAATGGCAAAGAAAGCGTTTTTGCAGAACTCCCAGAGTTCATCAAGATTCTTTGTATTTATCTTCAGTGCCTCCTCCATCTTACCCCAGACATGCTCAATAATGTTCATGTCTGGTGACTGGGCTGGCCAATCCTGGAGCACATTGACCTTCTTTGCTTTATGAACTTTGATGTGGAGGCTGGAGTATGAGAAGGAGCGCTATCCTGCTGAAGAATTTGGCCTCTTCTGTGGTTTGTAATGTAATGGGCAGCCCAAATGTATTGATACCTCAGGCTGTTGATGTTGCCATCCACTCTGCAGATCTCTTGCACACTCCATACTGAATGTAAACCCAAACCATGATTTTTTTCCTTCACCAAACTTGACTGATTTCTATGAGAATCTTGGGTCCATGCGAGTTCCAATAGGTCTTCTGCAGTATTTGTGATGATTGGGATGCAGTTCAACAGATGATTCATTAAAAAAAAATCGACCTTCTGCCACTTTTTCAAATGATCAACTAGAAGTCAAGTTATTTTTATTGTTGCTCTTACAACTGAAATCGAGGACAAGACTTTTGTCAGGTAGTGTATATGTTTGTGTGTGTACAGTATGTGTGTGTACAGTGTGTGTTAACTCACTGCCTGGAACAGTGTGCCAGTTTGCCCCATTGATGATGTTGTTGTGCTGCTGGAAGTCTTCAGAGTGGCAGATCCTGCGCTCTGGGTTTGCCAACACCAGGTTGGTGGTGGCATAGACTGTGGCCAACCAGCGGAAAAAATCATTGTCTGCGGTGGGTGTGTCCTCAACGGGGATCCAATCACGTGTGCCATCGAAAGGATAAGTGACCACCAGCTCTCCACCATGCAGATTGGCACTCAGTACAAACGGGATATCCTGCATCCAGCTGATTACAGCGCGTGTCTCTGGGGCAACCTAAACACATGCAGAAATATAATATAACAATAATAATACCATATACATCACCAGACAAAACATTTTGATTTAAATTTACGCTTATTAAGGCTGCATCTAATTGCTAAAAGATACAGTAAACACAGTAATAGTTTTAAATATTATTTAACACAATTTAAAATAACCTTATTTCACAAACATAATTTATTCCTTTTCATGCCAGGTGAATTTACACGTTACTTTAGTTCTCGGTTTCACATGTTCCTCTAAAACACACCAATATGTTTATTTGTTGGTCAAAAAACATTAATCAAGATAACACATGCAGACACACATATACAGTTGAAGCCAGAATTATTAGCCCCCCTGAATTATTAGCCCCCCTGTTTATTTTTTCCCCAATTTCTGTTTAACGGAGAGAAGATGTTTTCAACACATTTCTAAACATAATAGTTTTAATAACTCATTTCTAATAACTGATTTATTTTATCTTTGTCATGATGACAGTAAATAATATTTTACTAGATATTTTTCAAGACACTTCTATACAACTTAAAGTGACATTTAAAGGCTTAACTAGGTTAATTAGGTTAACTAGGCGGGTTAGGGTAATTAGCCAAGTTATTGTATAACAATGGTTTGTTTTGTAGATTATCGCTAATAATTAGTAACCCTTTAGCTAATAATTTTGACCATAAAATCGTTTAAAAAAAATTAAGAGCTGCTGTTATTCTAGCCAAAATAAAACAAATCAGACTTTCTCCAGAAGAAAAAACATTATCAGAATACTGTGAAAATTTCTTTGCTCTGTTAAACATCATTTGGGAAATATTTAAAAAAGAAAAGAAAATTCAAAGGGGGCCTTATCTGACTTCAACTGTACATACTGTTCAACTGTACTGTATATATTTTTTGTTTGCAAAAGCAGGAGGATCATTCAATAGGCTAATAATAATAATAATAATAATAATAATAATAATAATAATAATAATAATAATAACAACATTAATAATTATACAAAAACATCTACTAATGATCATCGAAAAATATGTTTTATCTAAATTAATCTTATTTAAAAAATGTTTTATAAAAGTTACAAAAATATTAGGTTACACCATTAAACTGTAATGTAAGAGTAGGAATAGGTAAATAGCCCTTTAGCAACTATATAATTTTTACTTTTTTTCAAGGGGAGAATTTGGCTCGCTGTGCTGTTGGGGATGTCTTTATCCACTCTGGGGTGATTTTGAGGCTTAACTTGGCCACAACTTTCTCTGTGTTTCCGCAAATGGAATGATTTTTGTTGACAAATCTTAATTTGAGACATATTTTGGAAAAATCAACAATACACTGTGGGAAAATGTACTACCCTTTTATCATGTTGGTGTTTTTTTTTTACCCCATTGACTTTCATTATAATGTAATTTTTTTATAGCAAACCATGACACCACACCCGTTTCCACTAGTACGGTATAGTATACGGTTTGGTATGATTTTTAGGCCATTTCCAATGTCAAAAGGTACCTAAAAGCGAACCGTACTGTACCACTTTTTGGGTACCCTTTGCAAAGGGTACCTAGCGCAACAAAAGGGGACTAAAAGGTGGAGCTAGACGCGCAGCTAAATGCTATTGGTTTACAGAGATATGTCACTCGCTCGTGCAACAAGCCAAAATGAAAACAAAGGATGCAGCATGATTACACCGTAATAATATATACATATAAAAACAAGCCATAGTCAACCCGAGCTCAAAAAACCTTGTCATCGTCTTGATGAACAGCCACAAAGCCAAAAAAAAGAGCAGAATCTGCCCTGTGCCCCGCAGTTTTTTACAAGGCTGTCTAAAGCTGTCTAATAACAAACTTCTTGAGCTGATGATAATAACGTGTGCGTGATTATTGAAGTGCTTCTTACATCCATTTTTTTCAGAAACAGACAAACGCGAGACTGACGTGCGAAAAAACAAAGGAGCAGCCAGAAAAAAAACAAAGGATCAAATGATTCTTTCAGCAACCTAAACATGAAAAAACTGCCATGTTTAACTATTATCATCACCTTTTGGACTATTATGAACTTAGAATCACAGAATTACTTTTTAACAGAGGCTACATGTGCTGCTGAAGATTAAGAATACAGATGAGAGGTTTGCACTGACTGTGGGCTATATTTCGTGTTGTTTTTTAACCTAAATAAGGACTAAATGTATGCTGTGTGTAGTTTTTCTGTTATTGGTAACATATCGGAGACCGTAAGGGTCTGTATGTGTTCATATATGTTGCATTTATTTATTTATTTTATATAATCGCAGATGTTGCAGTAGGCTATTTCACATCATTGATTCTGCAGTTATATTCGAATCATGTTTATAGAAAGGTTAGTGATGAACATGTATACACAAATATTTATGTGTATAAAGCATCGGTGTTGTGAGAAGTGCTTCTCATATGATATGTGAACGACCCGTACAGCTTTACTGTACAACTTTTCCTCGAGAGCGAATGACGTCGACTGAAACTTTCTGTTGTACACCACGCCCACCAAAAGAGTACCCTTGGTACCCTTTTTGCAGTGGAAACGCAAGCCTGATAAAGGTGACCAGTACTGACCCGTAATTAACGTACTGTAACACTCAGTGGGAAACGGGCCATTATCTTGTTATGTCTGAGAAAATCCAAAAAAGGAAAGGAAACAGTAAAGTAAACATAGTAAGTGTATTTATGCACACACTATAATCTGCTGTTATACTCCATAGAACTCCATATAAAGGCAGATTTCTATCGCACAGGCCTATCTAAAGGGTTAATGCTGCAAACCAATGATCAACAGTAAAAATAACAGATTTTACTTCTTCCCAACAGGAAAAAAACCCTAACAATCAAGAATGCATAATTATATGATGCCATGGCTTAGCAATAAAAAATGTCATTATAATGGAAGTCAATGGGGCAAAAACAGCCACCAACATATCGAAAGGGCAATCAATTTGAACAATACACAAGGGTTAATTGCAGAGCTAAGCCAGTTAAGCATAAAAAGATCTCAATGTGGTTGTTTTATAGCTATAGTGTTTATGACTAGTGAAATGTGAATGAAAATTGATTTTTTAAGATTGCTGTTTTAGAACATTATTAGGCCACAATAAGAGTTTTAATATGCCTTTCCATTCCATTGCACCACACTTTGTCTCATACCTGGCATTATTTGCAGCTTCTTGAGCATAACACGGCGTCCTAAAAATGTGCTCAAATCAAAACACGTTCCTCCTCCACATTCCACTGCCACATCTTACATTTTTCAAAGCAATACATGTTCTATGTAGTGTGTGAAAGCTTTTTAGAATGTCCTGTGATGGGCCCCCACCACTGATGGGGTCTTGTATGTACACCCCTAGTTCTGGGTCTTTTTTTTTTTTGCATGGTTCTGCTCACCGTTGTCCATCTCCTCATGTGTGAAAAAAGTAGAACTTTGCTTATAATAATCTTGTAAACCACAGAAAGATGGTTATTGTTCGTTCTTTCATTGCATTTCTTTATAATAGTGTTTGCCTCTGTCATCTTTCTACAGTAAACTTCATTTCTGATCTGTCTACAGCTCTTTCTCCACTGTTATTTTCTATCGGAGGCCCCAGAACAGGGAGTTTCAGTTGACAGGAAGTGCTCACATTCTTCACAGATCTGCTTGACCTTCATTCCCATGTGTACAGTGAGTCCTCGTCAACCAAGAGTCTCCAAAAATCCAAAATGTTACTTCCTCTCGAGTTGTTATGAACCTATATTGTGTTGTTCCTAAGCATATATTATGATGAATGTTGGTAACTGACTGAGGGTAACCACAAATATCCATCAAGTGTCTGGTTACCAACATTTTTCCAAATTTCTCCTGTGTTCAACAGAAGAAAAAAAAAACTCATACAGAGTTGGAACACAGGGAGGGTACGTAAAGTATGACCTATAGTTATGGGGAAACTATACCTTTAAAACATGGCATAACAAGGGAAGTGTTTTAAAGAATATCAATACGACTCCAAATTTGACATTGATTTTATATGAGTTTAAAAAGTGACTTACATATCACACAACATTGCCAATGTTAACTGTTTTTGCAATATTGTAGGGAAAGTCCAAGAAAAGATCACAGCAGAAAAGTTTAGCATTCCTGAGCAACATGTGATTTATTACCAAATTATTTAGCGTCCTGAATAAATCAGGTAAGTCAATGATCGTTATTATATTATAAACATTATTTTATTATATGTTATTATATAATAAACAGGGGGCTGCACAGTGGCGCAGTGGGTAGCATGTTCGCCTCACAGCAAAAATGTCACTGGTTCGAGCCTCAGCTGGGTCAGTGGGCATTTCTGTGTAGAGTTTGCATGTTCTCCCCGTTTTCGCATGGGTTTGCTCCGGGTGCTCCGGTTTCCTCCACAAGTCCAAAGACATGTGGTATAGGTGAATTGGGAAGGCTAAATTGTCTGTTGTTAATGAGTGTGTATGGATGTTTCCCAGTGATGGGTTGCAGCTGGAAGGGCATCCGCTGCATAAAACATACGCTGGATAAGTTGGTGGTTCATTCCGCTGCGGCGACCCCAGATTAATAAAGGGACTAAGCCGAAAAGATAATGAATGAATATTTTATAAACATTAAATAGTGATCCATTCATAAAAGCAGGTTTGCTTCATTCTTGACTGAATCAGCAATCTGAACAAATCAGTTGAATTATACTGACTATTAAAATGTTTTCTAACGCTAAGATCAAAAGATAATTTGTGCAGTTTTACAATGTCTACGAGTCTAAATACTAGTGGTGGGTCATTATCGGCGTTAACGTGCTGCGTTACTCTTATCGAGCTATAAAAAAATATCGGCGTTAATCTATTCTCAAAGTTGGGTTGAGAGCGCAGTCCATTCTATGCAAGCTATGATGACTTTCACTTTGATATTTTAGCGTGGATGTATACCTGACCGGTGAGCCGTCTGACAAAAAAGTGCCTTTCTGAATCAAATCAGCAGGATGCCTTTCTGGATCTTTCATTTACTTCGAAGACACTACTGACTACGCTTACATGGACATCAGTAATCTAGTTATTTGCCTTAATAGACAATAATATAATGAAGGTGTTTACGTGAAGTGCTTTCATGTAAGAGTTTCCTGTAATTTTGGGTGACTTTAACTGCAGTTCATGAACATTTCATTCATGGCCCGTGACAAACTGGGGCATTAGACGCAAATAGGGAGTAAGGACTTGTGAAAGTGTTATGGAATTTAATATCGTACGCTGAATGGAAAGAAAAAACTTCCGTATTTCGCGGTGTGTGTGTGTGCGGTCCTTTACTGACAGCCGCGTGTGTGGGTCATGTCGTAAAATATGGCGAAAAGTTCTACATGACGGTAATAGTTTGATTGCGGTGTTTACTTCAATAATGCCACTAATATATGCATACTCCACGTCCTAATTCCATTTCTGTTTAGTTCAGTTATGACTTTAGTCGGATTAAGGTAATCAAAAATCGCTGTTTCGAGCTTATGTAGGCCTACAGTTCAAAATTCATGTTTAACTGTTATTCAGTTAGTAACAGTTAACAGTTAGTAAACACAAGTACATCTTATTGAACAAAATGTATTTTCATCACCAGTTATCATAGCAGAACAGTTTCTCAAGCAGTTTGTGATGCATTTTGAAAACTGGAGATGAGCCCCTGGTCTAATGAGCCACCTGGCTTAAGAAACCCGTTCACAAAGACTTATATTGAGTAATTATTTAAATAGCACACATATTCTGAATGCCTTCGGCAGAATTCAAATGAGCCATTTTAATCTAGATTAATTCCAAGATTGATAAAATCTGAATCAAAAATTGATAAAAAATGTATCTATGCCCACCTAGATACTAAATACACATGGAAAACGTGAGACACGCCACTTCTTCCACCAATTTCAATGCATTCATGAGCTTGTGCTCCTGTTGCTAAGCCACCATCAGCTGCACTCTCCAAAATATTCCCAATGACAAATCCTTGCTATACAGTAGCTCTGATACAAGTTTTACTTATGGAAAAAGTGCAGTGTTTGCGTTATTACTGAAATATGTATAATCAAAGACTATATACTGTACAAGACGTGTCACTCGTATAGTTTTGAATGGGGAAAAGTGTAACGATCAGTATGGCGAATAAAGTCCCGCCTACTAGTACAGAAGTCAATCATGGATTGCAATAGACTGACGGAGAAGCTCGGACCAGACGTGTGCATTTACAACAGTTTGGTGGTCAACAAACACACTGGAATCTCAGCGAACACACTTGATTCTCACACTTGCTTCACAGACATATAAAATATATCCACATAAAGCTAGAAATCTGTACTTTTAAATAAACCAAGTGCACTTGAAAACAAACGATTTTTTGGTTTTATAATCTGTATGAAATGAACGCGAGGTACAGTCCGTCTGTCAAACGCACATCATATGACAGCAACTGCTCAAACACCCACAAACTTGTAAACAAAGAGTTGCTGTTATTTCTGGAGGAGATTCGCCTTCAAGATCAAGTTGTGGATTACTTCAGAGGAGCAGCACGATCACACAATCGTTATCCAGAAGATGATAATGTGTAGAACGGCCATAAATGAGGTTGGTGTCGTGATCTCGTTCTTCAAGAGTTCACACTTAGATAATGCTCAACTGAGATAGCAGGTTTGGCATGCTGTCCCGGGAGAGAACCCTGAGCTCGGAGATAGATGAGCCCAAGGTTCCCGCCTGGTCAATGAGCGTTAGGAGGGATACGAGATCAGGTGTTTCTCGAATGCCCCCTTGAACCCTTGAATTCTGGTATGTAATGTATGTCTGCGTTAAGTGCTTATGACTGTATTACAATGCATGTTTTTTAGACTATGGGAGGAAACCGGAGGACCCGGAGAAAACCCACGCGAACACGGGGAGAACATGCAAACTCCGCGCAGGGAGTGCCGGCTGGCTCGATTATGATTTGAACCTGTGGCCTTTTTTGCTGCGAGGCATCAGTGCTATCCACCGAGCCACCGTGTTGCCCGATCATAAAAGAGGAGGAGGGAAGGATAGTGGGAGGGGGGAGGGTTTTCCAAAAACGAAGATAATGCATGGCGTTTAGGAAGAGTATTTATGGTAGTTTTAGAATGATCTGATAGGCTAGCTAATGATTAGCGATGAGGATCAGCTGTAGTCGATCATATCACGTGCTCCTCTCGAAATTAGTTTGTGAAACTTCACTTTTGAGTATGCATGTGCATTAGCTCCGGCAACTGAAAATATGCCGATTTTGTTTGATTCGGACAATTAGAAACGAAACTTATGAGACGATTGATGTTTAAGTTTATTGGTGGTTCCAAATAGGTAATGTAATCGTAAGCTTGGCAAACAGATTTGGAGAATTTGGCATTTCCCCATTCAGACAGAATGCCTGAGCACACTGCCCGAGAGGCATTTCAAAGATGGCCGCAGAGTGAAATGACTTGCCTTAAAGGGACTTTGATATAATCCATATAAAATGTGAGGCTGATTGGTTGGTTCTTTTCACATGACATGCCGTGCACATACAGAATTCTGAAAAGTTGAGATGCTTTCAACCTGGAAAAAGTTCGCATACACAATCTAAAGACATTACGCTACGTTCACACTGCAGCCAAATGTGGCCCGAATCAATTTTTTTTGCCCACATGTGACTCAGGTAATGACAGTGTGAACAGCCCAAACCGCATGAAATCTGATCTTTTAAATTCAGATTTGTGCCACTTTCATATGTAGTATTAAATCAGACACAGATCTGATGTTTTGCATTGCGACCGCAGTGTGAACGGTTATGTCGGATTTTATGTGACTTTTACATAATCTTTGAGCGACATGCGTCATCATTCTGTGCTGCAAACATCATCTACTCCTCAGCAGCAGTAGAATGGCACACAGGGCAAATACTTTACCACAGAAAGTTGATTGTCAAAACTGATGCTTGTTAACCAATCTGGTTAACGATTGGGGCACGGGTTGATCGCGAAGCTGTCGGGTCGAGTGTCGGGGGTGTTGCGGATAGGGGATTTGTGTGCAACGGAGGGGGCACTATCATTTTAAGGGGAACTTTCTCTCAGAGAAAAAAAAGGGCAGGTGCTCAAGCACCCAAACTCCCCTTCTGCATGTGTCTGTTGTTTATAAGGAAGGGAAATGAAATAACTCTGCAAACAGATATAAACCAACTCCGCCTTCACAGTTCAGTCTGCGGCTGCTCATTAACTCTTGATGAGTTCACTACACCGGTGGTCAGAAAGACATGCACCGCGGTTGTCATAAATCACAAATGATCAGTGTTTTCAATCACAAGAGACTTATTTTATATTACATATACATATTAGTAGTAGCAGAACAAGCCTTTACAGTTCATGAAATACACCACGGTTGTCTGTGAAAAGGGCAATAATCATAGTAAGCATGATCTGACAACGTGCTTCATACCATATACACACTGTGTGCATAATTAGACTTTTTGTGCTGTGCGTAGTTGTACTTTTGCGCATGCGGGTCAGTTTAGGACCATGATCTGTTCACACTGCAAATCTGATATTGTTCACAGCAGTGTGAACAGCTATGCAAAAACATCAGATCTGAGAAATAATCTGATTTGAGCACTAAGCCTTGCAGTGTGAACCTAGACTTATTTTACATCTTGTAAAAAGGGGCATAAGAGGTTCCTATTAAATGTAAGGATTTGATATAAAAGATGACACATTTAATACGCTTATGGAAATTTGCCCTTGCATAGGCAAAAAGGCTTTAAAATTCAATAATAGAAGCACACATTACTAAAGTTTAATGATATAAAATGCAATATAACAACAACAAAATAGTGCCCAGTGGGAATGCTGAGTGGCTAGCAACAGTTATAGAGTAAAAGGAGAGAAACCTCCGGAAGTGCTCAAACTCTGTTGTATTCTTGGCCAAGCAAGAAAGATTCCTTTGCTTGTATTAAAAACACTTTTTTGAATAATAATGAGATAACTGTGTAAAGAGAGCAATCATCATCATTATAATAGTGTACTAAACAAGCATAGTGTTTACGTACCATTGCATCAGTGGAGGTGTAATACTCTGGCATGGGAATGTAGTGGTTGCTCACTCTCCTTCTATCTGTCGCCAGATCCTGAGCATCCCACATGATGTTGTTGAGGTCAGGAAAGTTATGGTTCATATCAATACCCTCGAAACTGTAACGTCCAAGAGCCCAGCCAGACAGTTCTGAGCCCTGATGGAAAAAACAGACGTGCAAATGCAAATACATGATAATGATTACAATGTAGTTAAAGGGTTTCTTCATCCCAAAATGAAAAGTCTGGCATCATTTACTCTGCATCCTGTCGTTTCAAACCCACAATGATGGAAACACAAATCAAGACATTTTCAGTGAAATCTGAGAGATTCCCATAGTTTTGTGTTGCCAGATCTTCAGAGTGACGCCTGAGAGTCTCGACTCATTGGCCAAGGACCACCCAGAAATAGTCTGATTTACATGTAAAGCAGTTCATTCTGGCCAGTTTTGGTTAGGGTTGTGAAAATATCCCTAAAATAATACATCAGCATGTAAAACTCTATAACATATTTTCATTAGTTCATCAAGTCATAAAATGTTTTATTTTATTAGTTAGACTGTTGAAGAACACAACACACACATCTCACAAAAATCATGTAGACACTTTTGATATCTTTATCAATGTTTTGAAGCATTAAAGTGGATTGAATTTTAGTGGAGGACCTGAAATCTCTCACAATTTATTAAATATATTTTTATTTGTGCTCTGAAGAAGAATTATTTTATTATGTGTTTGAAAGAACACAAGGGTGAGTAAATGATTATAAAAATAATGGGTGAACTAACTCTCTGAGTATTTATAATATTATTACATGATATATCCTTGTATCGGCACAATGGCTCAGTGGCTAGCACTGTCGCCTCACAGCAAGACCCCAGCTGGGTCAGTTGGCATTTCTTTGTGGAGTTTGCATGTTCTCCCCGTGTTGGCGTGGGTTTCCTCCAGGTGCAAGTTTCAGCCACATTCCAAAGACATGCACTTATAGGTGAATTGAATAAACTAAATTGGCCATAGTGTATGAGTGCGTGTGAATGAGTGTGAATGATTATTTCCCAGTACTGGGTTGCAACTGGAAGGGCATCTGCTGTGTTAAAACATACACTAGAAAAGTTCCTTTCGCAGTGGCGACTACTAAAATGAATGAATGAACATCCGTGTATATAACGTTTTAAAATTCATTATTGCAATCTTGCCATTGTAATTTTTTTTTAAATGACTTTCCCTTCATATTGCCACAATCTCTTCTGAGTTCTAATAATGTCACCTGTCACTCACAAGGCTGACCAATCATCCAAATATTTCGCTTCATGATTTTTTAAAGCTGTTTTACGTTGACATACTTCACAATCAGAGGTGGGTAGAGTATGCAAAATCTATACTCAAGTAAAAGTACAAGTACTTGTGGAAATTTTCTACTCGAGTTACTCGAGTAAGAGTAAAAAAGTATATGACAAAAAAATTACTCCAGTAAATAGTTACTAGTTACTTTTCATTATATATATATATATATATATATATATATATATATATATATATATATATATATATATATATATATATATATATATATATATATATATATATATATATAATATTAAACTGAATTATTAGCCCCCCTCTTTATTTCCCCCCCCCAATTTCTGTTTAATGGAGAATGGAAGATTCGTTCAACACATTTCTCAACATAATAGTTTTAATAACTCATTTCTAATAACTGATTTATTTTATCTTTGCCATGATGACAGTAAATAATATTTTACTAAATATTTTTCAAGACACTTCTATACAGCTTAAAGTGACATTTAAAGGCTTAACTAGGTTAATTAGGTAACTAGACAGTTTAGAGCAATTAGGCAAGTTATTGTATACCGATGGTTTGTTCTGTAGACTATCGAAAAAATATATAGCTTAAAGGGGCTAATAATTTTGACCTTAAAATGGTTTATAAAAAATTTAAAACTGCTTTTATTCTAGCCGAAATAAAACAAATCACTTTCTCCAGCAGAAAAAAATTCCCTGCTCTGTTAAACATCATTTGGGAAAAATGTTTATGTTAAATAATTTTTATAAACTCTAACATGAAAGCACTATACGTAAACATCTTATGTTAAACAAAATGTTAATTTATGTTAAAAAATAATGTTTATATGTTATATTTTTAATGGTTAACAGTGTGAATGACTAATATGTGCAGGGCTAATCAGTTATTCCATTAAACAGTGGTTTCTTTAGTTATCCCATAGTTACCATTAATATGGTTCAAACTGGAATCGTTTTGACACTTACCACTATGTGTTTGTCAGGTTGGAGCTGGAATTCGTGTATATGTTGCAAAGTCAGTTCTATGTACAGCGTGCATCGCATTATCAAACTATTCATGTTGAAATCTTGGAGTGAAAACATAGATTGAACCTGTGGCAGCAAGTGACCTGGTCTGCTAAACTCACTGCACAGACAGTGTGACTGTCTTTCTTGGAACAGCAGGTGGCCATGGTAAAGTCTAGATCGGATACGCGGCCGGCTGGAAGTGCGATATGCATATCATTATAGCAGTATTTTTTTTTTTTATGACACTGTATAACAATAATTAATATTTTTACAGTACTGTGACGGTTGGGTTTAGAGTTGGGGTGGGGGTAGGTGTTAAAAAATACAACTTATTGGGTAATTTAATAGATAAATAAAATAATAAATAAATAATAATAAATAAATAATACTTGGTACAGCTACTGTTTTTACATTACTGTGATGGTTGGGTGGGGGTAGACGTTAATAAATACAATAAATTGGAAATTTAATTCTCATTAACTTCCGGCCAAAACCATATCCCATCTAGCAACAACCGGTGGCCATGGCGTGTCCGCTGTATAAACTCGCACGTCTTTCTCGACTTCAGCTATCATTCCAACATAAGCGCGCACGCTCAAACTGAAAGCAGGAGACGCGTCTCTATAGCAACCTCTCGCGACACACAACCAGTGCGGTGCCTCACAATATTTGCAAACAAGTCATATGAATCATATTTATTATCATTTGACAGAAACGGAGGAACGCCGCCAAATGTAGAGAAGTAAGAGTAATGATTTTTCTCTAATAATTTACTCGAGTAAGAGTAAAAGTACACATTTTTAAATGTACTCAAAAAGTACACGTTACCCAACAATTTTACTCAAGTAAATGTAACAAAGCAAATGTAATTCGTTACTACCCACCTCTGTTCACAATAACTAAGAAAAGACTATTCCAGCTTCCATTTCATGCTGAATTTGAAGACTAAGTGAAGTTTATTTCTAAACTAATTTCTAGAGAATCGCATGCTTATGATTTATCACGACCGGTCCCGCATTAGCCAATTCATTATTCACCCATCAGACGATTCCTAAGCCACCATAAATACCCTAAGTTCCATACCACAACCATCTTCGCTTTGAAGAATCCCCCCTTCCACCCCTACTCCTCCTCCTTTCCTAGATGGGTGGCATGGTGGCCCAGTGGTTAGCACTGTGGCCTCACAGCAAGAACGTCACTGGTTCTAGTCCTTACCAAGCTAGTCGACATTTTTGTGCGGAGTTTACATGTTCTCCCCGTGCGACTTAAGTAAATTGACTAATCCAAATTGATGCCATAGACACGCTTCTAGTAAGTAGTTATCTCTTCATAGCAATCCCTATCTGTTCATTGGCTACTACAGCAAGGGATCTACCTGAGCTCAAACTCCCCTCTCGCCTTGCAAACGGGAGGGAGTTCCGGGCTCAAGGATCTTATGAACTCAGGGCTCTCTCCCGCGACACCATGCCAAATACGCTTTATAATCAATCATCAGCTAAGAGTGAACTCTTGAAATTAAAGTTTCACTGCTAGTGGTTATAAGACATAGCTAGATGATGCCTTGAAAAGTGTGGAAACATTGGAATTTTTGTATTCCTCTCCACAGCTGATATAACTCCAACTGACTGGTCCATCCATTTTTATTCATGATTATGAATCATATTCATGAGATGAGATGATACCTTTCATAGATAAACACTGAGATTTGATCATTTGAATGAACTCTTTTTCACTCTAATGAAACATCCAGAGGTAACATATTTCTAATACTAAATTTCTATTTATGTCACTTTTTCTTTGCAAAGTAAAATTGTATGGTAACACAATGCTGGTTGAAATTATCATAAAATATTTTTGGGTGAACTACACCTTTAAAACTGCATAAAAATGACTGCACAATGCAGTATATTTGTTTGATATTAAATTACAACATAAAAGTTGCTCAGTTGTTAAATAAAACACATGCTAGGTCACCATTTCTCTATAGCCCAAGCTTGTCACAATCTTTTCCATGTTGTAAACACTATATTGACCTTCATTTTTCTTCTTGGATCATTTGAGTTACCTGTGCCTTTTTGCTTTAGGGCAGGCAGTTAATTTTTGTGACAAAACCCAAATGAGTGACTGCATGAAATAATGTTTCCATGTTTTCTTTAAAGTAAAACCGACATTTGATGGAAAGCAAAAATGAGAAGATCGGCAGGTGACCCAAGACACAGAACTGTGTCACTGGTTAAATACATTGACTTTTCTGAATCTAACTGTTGGAAGAAGTTGGGATAATGTAAGTAGACACATAAACAAAAAATATAAAAGGTTTTCAAGTGATTGTGTATGTTTTTACATATTGTGCCTTTAATAGTGATAATAAATTATATGACGCTACTATAAATATTACCCAAAACTAAAAAACTTTTGCATAATGTGCTTATGTAAGATTCTCTGCCTTGGCTTACCTTTTCATATGCTGTCTCATAGCCGTCTGGGTTCATAGATGGCAGTAGGTGGATGCGGGTGTCCTTCACCAGCTTTATGATACGCTGATTGCCACGTTTGTATTCATGACAGATGTACTGCATAAGATTTAGCAGAAGCTCGCGTCCCAAAACTTCATTTCCATGCATCCCGGCAACATAGCGAAACTCTGGCTCACCTACACACAAACAATGGGATAATCATAAACTATGTATATTTTGAGTATTTTTCACCACATAGAAAAAGTCCTGCTTGTGATGCTCTTGCTTCCAAAGTTTCATCTTTAGACTTTTGTTTCTATACGCTGTCTACAATCACTGAGAATTGACGAAGCATCTGGATCTGGAATTTAGAATGTTAATCAGCCTTTAATTTCATACTTATGCTTTAAAAAATGTGTCCAATCACAACAGACTGAACCATCTGACCAATCAACCTCCTTCTGTCCCGCATCTGTTAAGCTGCGGTCACACTGGACTTGTCTCCCCATAGACTTCCATTCATACGCACGCGAATGCGTCAGACCGGAAACGCAAGGTCGTGTGTCAAGTTTCGCAGATCGCTGCGTTGCAAAGTTCAAGCTTAGTGAACTCTGACCTGCGACATCGCATCACTTGACTGCGTGAGACCAATGGAGGATCAAAACATGACCTCTCTCACATGAATTTGGGAAACCAAATCAACGAACTATGTTTGTAACGACGCAACTTGCGACTTTAGTTGGCTAACCATGGTTTTCGGAAATGCACCCCAGGGTTCCCAAATCCGTCGTTCCAACGAATATTCGCAAACTTGTGCACTTGCAACTACACCTCTGGAGCTGTAGTTAGAAACATAGTTCCTGGTTGTGTTCTATTCCCAGTTATCCCCCCTATGCCCTATTCGTTTAGAACATTCTAACATTTAAACTTGGAATTATATATATATATATATATATATATATATATATATATATATATATATATATATATATATATATATATATATATATATATATATATATATATATATATATATATATATATATAAATAAGAAAGCATATATATATAAAAAAGCATTAAAGCCTTCTCTCAGGTGGAATTTGCCTTCAAAGTATTTTTACAGTTCAGTTTTAGCGATTTTCATGTTTACAATTGTGCTCCCTTCGCAGTGCACTTTGAAAACATTGATGTCATTTTGAACACAGCCGAGCGGAATTTATGTTAAGTCTCCAAAGCTAGTATATTTTTTACAGTCATTACCCTAAAGCTTGTGAAAACAATAAACATGGCATATGTGAATGCTTTTAATTTCTAGTAGGTTATTTATTAAGTATCTGTACTGCAGGGGTGTCCAAACTCGGTCCTGGAGGGCCGGTGTCCTGCTGAGTTTAGCTCCAACTTGCTTCAACACACCTGCCAGGAATTTTCTAGTATATCTAGTAAGAGCTTGATTAGCTGGTTCAGGTGTGTTTGATTAGGGTTGGAGCTAAACTCTCCAGGACACCAGCCCTCCAGGACCGAGTTTGAACACCTCTGCTGTACTGTATATGACATGGGCCTGTTGGTTAGAACATTTCTGCAGTGGTTTGCATGTGTCATATTGTAAAAGTAGACTTCTCAAAAAAATAAATAAATAAATAAAATAAAATAAATAAATTCTCCTTATTAATAATAATAATAACAAAAATCATCATCATCATCATCATCATCATCATTATTATTAATATTATTATTAAAGTAGGATTTATTTTCATTTCCTAATAAATAATAAATATTAAATGTCATTTTATAATAAATAGCCTTATTATTTATTTATATGATTTATATATGGTATTAGAATACAGTACATGTTAGTTTTTGTAAGTGATTTTATGTTTTAGAATAGAATATGTAATGTTCTCAATAATATTTGTAAAGGAAACATAGGCCCTATATGTGCCATTTTCATACTTCAATTAATATGGAAAACGAGTGCATGTTTTGACCAAAACTAATATTGGGTTTGGGCAACGCAGTGGCGCAGTAGGTAGTGCTGTTGCCTCACAGCAAGAACGTCGCTGGGTCACAGGTTCGAACCTCGGCTGGGCTGGGTCAGTTGGCGTTTCTGTGTGGAGTTTGCATGTTCTCCCTGCGTTCGCGTGGGTTTCCTCCGGGTGCTCCTGTTTCCCCCACAGTCCAAAGACATGCAGTACGGGTGAATTGGGTAAGCTAAATTGTCCATTGTGTATGAGTGTGAGTGTGTGTGTGGAAGTTCCCAGAGATGGGTTGCGGCTGGAAGGGCATCCGCTGCGTAAAATCGTGCTGGATAAGTTGGCGGTTCATTCCGCTGAGGCGACCCCGCAAGGGACAAAGTCGACAAGAAAATGAATGAATGAATGAATGAATATTGGGTTTTTTTATGCGTGTGCGTGTAAAACAATATAATTTGCACAAAGAAATTATGGGGTTTTTCTCTAAAGAAGTTGTAACCACCCCGTTTAGAGCATCATTATGGGCGTTTCACATTATAACTAACGTCGTTCAAATGACGGATCTGCGACAGAGAAACTACGAGTTTTGGGAAACACTCATCACTACATCGTTCTTTTCCCAAACGATGCATCGTACTATGATAGTTCAGCCGCGAGCTACATTGTTGTTTGGGAAACGCACCCCAGAGCGATTTCTTTCATGCCTAGAGCTAATTCTAAATGATGAATCAGACAAACTCAAACTGGTTTGGATGGTGAATGGGGAGTAAACCTTTTTAAACATCAATTTTTGCTGTGAACTATTGCTTTAGGATGGTTAAACTGGCATAAAAGTGTCACCTTAAAAGAAGCATGCATTCTGCCATTTTATTTTGATTGTGTGATGAAATTCTGAGTGAAACAGCACAAATGAACAAAAATCTGATCAGGACTAGTATTTTTCCCTTGGGAACTGATTGTATCATAAAATACAGAGAGATTAGAGAAGTCAAACCCCTGATGTTGAGCCTCCTAACAGCATTAGATCAATGCTGGAATGTTTATTCTGGCCAAATGAATGATGAAAAGCAGATGTGCGACAACAACATGTTACATAAAGGTATGATGAATGAGCAAAATCGAGCCTAAAAGCAAAGAAAACATCTACTATCTGTATTAGAGAGAAAAATGAATTCTCTGACAAAAACATCAGAGGTAATACTCTTGAATTCTCTTTATGTGTGTTGTCTATTAGATTACGGGATATGAATCTATTTGTCTTAAAGGTAGGGCTTACCAAGCTCATGTTTTCCCGAGTTATCAGATATTTCCATAACATAAAGCTTGAGTCCAGTGTAACTTCTGCCAATAGTGTAGATTCGTGTGATTTCTGGACACTCGTCATTGACAGATTTCATCAGCTGAACAGAGATCAAGAATGGGGTCAGTTCTCTTATACCTCAGTATTTTGTAAATAAGATTATGAAAGCTGAAATGTGTGCTAACCTTCCTCATTTCATTGTAATTGTGGTGTCTGAAGTCGAGGTTGTCTAAAGTTCCTCTCTCAGTCTGTGGATCATCTGGACTGTCAGGATCTGCACATAAAGACGGCTTTTGTCAAACTGAATTTTAACTTAAATATTCAGTAAACTACAACTACAGCATACAAAGTGAACATTAGACTCAGTTAGAACATGTTCAATGATACACTCTTTAAAAAAAAGGTACAAAGTGGTACACATAATGTTTCTTAAGGAACAGTTTTCTCCCTTTGTAAAAGTTATACCTTCTATGGTACAGAAAAGACATATTATGATACTGTTCTGTACCTCTTATGGTACAATTAAAATAAAGGTACACAATTGTTCTCATAAAAGGTACATAAGTGTTCCACAACTACTTCTTTATTACAATATCTATTCAATTAAATATGACTGGAAAGGCAAAGTGATTTTATGAATGATTTCCATATTAAAACATGAATCATCATTTAAAAGCATATGTTAAAAGAAACTCATAAACATTCATTATTAAGTTCTATAAAACAAAACAACTGGTAAAACATAAAACTAGGTATTGTAAACTAAACACATTTAAGGCATTTTAATAAACATTTGGTAAGCATTTTCTGATAAATACATTTTCAATATTGATATCCGCACCTTTTGACGTTTGCCTTCCACTATGCACGTGAGCTGGCAAAAGTCCTGCATATGCAAAGTGTTCATGCAGACATTTTACTATTGTAAAACTAATCAAACATTGTGCATATCTCATTACAATACTTTTGCATAATTCGATTTCTATTTTAAAATTAAGAAAGTGTGAAAATTGGAGAAAATAAGATGTTTTATATTGTACATGGGAGAATGCGTTTCTGTAACATTTTTGTGAAAAGTGTTGCGAAATGTTTAGCAAAAAATAGATCTTTTGATTTATGTTAAAGTATTTTTTTATTCTTTATTGTAAATAGAAAAGGTGCATTTACACAAAAAGAAACCTTTTTTTAAACATTGTTTAAAATTGTATTTGATGTTTTATATTTACTGAAAATAAATTAACACATTTTGGATATATTCAATTCAATTCATCTTTATTTGTATAGCGCTTATACAATGGAGATTGTGTCAAAGCAGCTTCACATGGAAGATTATAGAATTGAAAATGTGTCAGTTCAGTTTTCAGAGATTAAGTTCAGTTCAGTTTAGCTCAGTTCAGTGTGGGTCAATAATCACTACTGAGAGTCCAAACACTGAAGAGCAATTTCATCGATGCGCAGCTCTACAGATCCCGAACCATGCAAGCCAGTGGCGACAGCAGCGAGGAAAAAAACAAAAAAAAAAACAAAATGCCTTTAAATAGTTATTGAGGGAACACATTTGACACTGTTAAGGTACAAAGTGTCTTGTCACTGTAGTGGTACCTTCATGAATCAGATTTGTACCTTTGATGAAGGTACAATATTGTATCTGCAGGTTTTAAAAACCAAAGGTACATTTTGGTTTCCCATGGTACAAATCATGTCCTTAAAGGTTCAAACTGCAATGGTACAAGTTTGTTTCTTTGTCTTAAGATACAATTCTGTTCCATAAAAAGGCACTGCACCAGTGACAAGGGTTTGTACCTTATGCACGGAAGTGTTTTTCAGCCACCAAAAAACTTTCAGTAATGTAGTTATCTTCAATTTCAAACGGTACTTTTACAGCAACCATAATGTAATTTAGTCAAAACATAGTCAGTTAAATAGACCTAAGCATTAATTTAGTTGTTAAATCGTAATCCAAGATATCATAGCAGCAGATAAACACTGAAAATCCATAAAAAATACTGTGGTATTCAAAAGTCTCCATGCATAGGGTCTACGGTAAAGCCTTGTAAAAGTAAAGTAAGTGAGACAAATCATATTTAGGTCAGTTTTTTTTAAAGAATTCATACATTTCTGTAGATTCACTAATTAATAAATTCAGTAGCTATTTTAAAAATAATTTCTCTTTTTATTCATCAAAGTATCCTAAAAATGATATATTTTTGTTATTGTTATTCAGTTTATGTATTTATTTGAGCTATCATTCTTAACTTGTAATTTATTATGGTTTGTTTGGATAAAAAATAGAACAATATATTAGTTTTTATTGTGTCTTTTTTTGGAAAATTTTGGTGGCAGTTTGACTGTATTTATTTAAACAGTAATCAATAAAGCAATATTAATAAAGTAATTATATATATACATAAAAATTAAAAGTTTAATAGGCTTTTTTTTTTTTACAGCATATTAAACTTTAATTATTGTATATCAGTCTTGGATGGCTGCAATTACTATAAAAAATCTGGCATAACTAGATTCAAACATGATTTTAAATCATGATTTATTACAGAAAAACCTTAATTACTCTAAATATCTGAATGAGATTGTATAAAATAATTGCAACTATTTGCACATTAAATTTCTGATAAAATACATACTACTACTACTACTAAATAATAGTAATTATTATTATTTTAGTAACCATTTTCTATATAGCATGACCAAACCCACAGTGTTGCTCCAAAATATTTTAAGGTACAGTATAGTGATATGTTAAACCTGCAACTGGGCATCCCAGCACTTCAGCCCGGAGGCAAATGGTGCCGTTGCTAAACCAGGTCTGAGGGTTGATGCGAACAAACTGGGCCACCGAGGGCTTGGGAAAAAGAGCCAAAACCGGCGTCTCTAAGTCTTGATTCCCAACAAAAACCTGCACAGAGATTCTGAGATCAGAACTGACAACATGGTACACAAATAGGAAAAAAATGAGATGTGTAAATTTTACAATCTAGACTTTAAAAATGTGCAAACTTTTAAATCCTTTTTTTACAAGGATCTCCTTAAAAAAAGCTTGAGGCTGCAGTGTAGGCAAAAGTAGACTAGCAGTAGTTATAAAGTCATAAACTTACGGCCTCCTGTGATCCGTTCATGCAGGGCTGCCAGTCCACTGAGTCATTACTGAACTGAACTTTATATGTGCGAACCCAGTTCAAGCTACACACGAAAAAAGACAAGCACACGTTTGGCAAGAAAATACAGCATAATAAAAATAGACTTCATTTGCACACATCCTGTTAATGTTGGCTCTTGTGCAAAAGACAAACAGTTCAGCACACTTTTAAAAGAGTAATTATTACAGAACGAATACAGTTAAAGTCAGAATTATAATCCCTCCTGGTTTATTAGCCCATGTCTATTTTTTTGCCCAATTTCTGTTTAACAGGGATAAGATTTTTTCAACACATTTCTAAACATAGTTTTACTAACTAGTTGCTACTAACTGATTTCTTTTATCTTTGCTGTGATGGCAGTAAATAATATTTTACTAGATATTTTTCAAGATACTAGTATTCAGCTTAAAGTGACATTTAAAGGCTTAACTAGGTTCATTAGGTTTATTAGGCAAATCATTGTATAATGATGGTTTGTTCTGTAGAAAAAAAAAATATATATATTGACCTTAAAATGGTTTTAAAAAATTAAAAACTGCTTTCATTCCGGCCAAAATAAATTAAATAAGACTTTCTCCACAAGAAAAAAATAATATAGGATATTATAATAGGATATTATAGTGTGAAAAAATCCTTGCTTTGTTAAGTGAAGTTTATTTATAAACTAATTTGGAGAGGATCACGTGCTTATAATTGCATGTTGCTGGCCCCGCATTATTCAATTTATGATTCACCAATCAGACGATTCCTAAACCACTATAAATACCCTAAGTTCCATATAACAGCCATCTTCGTTTTGAACAATCCCCCTTTCCATCCCTACTCCTCCTCCTTTCCTAGAAGGGTGGCACGGTGGCCCAGTGGTTGGAACTGTTGCCTCACAGCAAGAACGTCACTGGTTCTAGTCCTTTACAAAGCCAGCCGACGTTTCTGTGCGGAATTTAAACGTTCTCCCCGTGCTCACGCGGGCTTCCCCCGGGTTCCCCGGTTTAACATGCAACTTAAGTTAATTGACTAATTCAAATCGGCACCATAGACATGCTCCTAGTAAGTAGTTATCTCTTAAGAGCAATCACTATCTGTTCATTAGCTACTACAGCAGGCGAGATCTACCTGAGCTCAAACTCCCCTCTCGCCTTGCAAACGGGAAGGAGCCCCGGGCTCGAGTATCTTATGAGATAAATGGAGAGTTAATCTCCTACTAAAGCATTGTTATTGTACAGGATGATAATTAAACCATATTAACAACTGTAAGCAAAAGAAAGACGATGAAAAACATTCTGTGTGTGATAATGAAAGGATAATTGCATGCACACAGTTAACGTTAGGCTCATTAATAATCTGTTTAAAGAATGGTTAAAGCGAAAGCGGCAACAGCCTCTGCTTACAAAAAATCTCGAGCTCTTGAAAGTAGCAGGACTGCGGGTGCTTTTTTTCCAGTATATTTCAAACAATTGCACTAGTTGCATTTCCAGGCAAGGTTGCTTCATGCAAGGAAACAGGACATGAGAGCTGTTAAACAGTGAGTCAATGAGTGAGGATCGCCTGTGTTTCACCGTGCGTGTGATCCTCTCATTTGGTACTCACCTGCTTTATTTTGCTTGCACGAACACTTATCAGTCGTGCTGCTTCTCGATTCTAAGATCACATTTGTGCACATATTGACAAATATAAACTAAAATCCACATTTTTTGTGACGAGCCAGCCATAATAAACAAAATTATTTTCAACCAGCCATAGTGGCTAGTGGGGGTGTCTGTCTAACCCTCCACAGGTGAAATCTACCCACATTTGGCGGGTGTTAATGTCAAGCCCTGATTGTATAGTTTAATTCAGTTTTAAAAGCAATTAGCTGACTCTTAAACGTGTATAATTTACTGTTTTAAGCAGGATTAAAATACATCTTTAAATCTAGTTTTAGAATTAGTATCCTGAAACTACAAAGTTTAATGTAATATTTTTAGTCAGTTTGAGTGATGACTAGAAAAGTTCATTTGATACTATGGAGCCACATCAGTCTTAAAAATAATACAAATTCATACACAATTCACATTTACAAAATTTTAATCGTAAATTTAAAACCCAATTCATAAATACACAAATCCAATTAAAAACACAAACTCAAAGTGAAGTTTCATAAACTAATTTCGAGAGGAACACGTGATATTATTGACCACGGCTGATCCCTCATCCACAATCATTAGCTAGCCAATCAGATCGATTCAAGCTCACTATAAGTAGCCTAGGAATAATCACTCCCTTATCTTCATTTCGAAGAAACCCCCCATCCACCCCTTCGCCTCTCTTTTCTTTCTCTTATCACGGGGAGCTCTCGAGAACCACCTGATCTCGTACTCCCCTGATACGCTCTATCGACCAGGCGGGAGCCCTGGGCTCAACTATCTCCGAGCTCAGGGTTCTCTCCCGGGACAGCATGCCAAACCAGCTAACATTTGTCAAACAATATCTAAGTGCGAACTCTTGAAACACAATTTGTAAATTCAGAATACCAATTATAATCGTGCAAACCCAATTCTTTTGACGAAATATTTATAATCTTTCCTTGTAAATTCACAGATCATGTTTTGAATTTACGAATTGGATTTTGTAAATGTGAATTGTGCTGTGCATGTATGAGTTTGATTTTTGCAAATGTATTAGTTTTGAGACTAATCTGGCTCCATAGATTCAACTTAAAAACTGAAGGCAGCAAGAATTTTCTTTCCAGTGTACGTTTTTGTATCTTATACTGTATCTGTTAAGCCAGGGGTGTCCAAACTCGGTCCTGGAGGGCCAGTATCCTGGAGAGTTTAGCTCCAACCCTAATCAAACACACCTGAATCAGTTAATCAAGCTACTACCAGGTATACTAGAAACTTCCTGATGTGTTGAAGCAAGTTGGAGCTAAAATAAGCAGGACACTGGCCCTCCAGGACCGAGCTTGGACACCCCTTTGTTAAGCTATATCGATGTTTTAATTTAACCTCCTGACTTTTTAAAAACATGCCATCGCTTATTGCCGACATCATCAGACACTAAATAGCAATCAAGATGTTTTTCAAAGCAAGTTATACGGATAGAGCAAAGAAAATGGAATGCGAAAGGATAACTATAGTGTAAAAAGTAATAGTCAACAACATTCACAGACCTCCAGATTGAGTTTCTACCCTGCAGGATGACGCCGGTAAAGAGTGTCAGTCTGAGGGCATCCAGCTGTAACCACTGTTTCTGATCCTCCTCACCGGCACACCATGCTCCATCATACTCATCATCATCCTCCAGACCAGACTGCAAACACACACACACACACACACACACACACACACACACATGCAAATACATAACACAATGCATCACATCAAATCTACCTTTAGAATCTCCTCAAACAAACTGACCTGTATATTGAGACGTCCTCTGTGAGGCCCAAGCCCAACGCTCAGATATGAGGAGCACTGCAGCTGATCATCAGTGACTTTCAGAGACTCCAAACCCAGCGGCGGACAATCTGAGAACAAGGAAACACTAACTCAAGACTTTTACAGTTGAGTGCTAACAGTTATCTGATAAGAGGAGCATGAGAATGTTTGGAGGAAAGATAACAATAAGTGTACCTTTACTTATATGGGTGTTTGTGAAATTAAAAGTTGAAGGTGAAATATATATTCATATTTCAAGAGTAAAGAGAACCTTGCTTTTTAAAAATGTTATTTACATGTTAAAAGAAATTGTTAAAACACATTGTTGGGGTAGCGCATTACAAGTAACGTGAGTTATGCAATAATATTACTTTTCTAACGAGTAAAGTTACGCATTACTTTTAAAGAATAAGTAATAATATTTGAGTTTGTTTTTTGAAAATGTAATGCAAGTTACTTCTTAGTTGAATTTAATTTGCTTTTAAAAATAAATTGCTTAATTAAAATTAAAGTGGCCACAATGAATCACGCAGTCAATGAGAGAATTTGTTCATTATTTTGAACGCATCGCAGAAAAGGAAAAGGGGATTGTCTCAATGGACAGTGACTTTACTTAGTGAAGTTTCACAAACTAATTTCGAGAGGAGCACGTGATATGATTGACTGCAGCTGGTCTCTCATCTACAATCATTAGTTAGCTAATCAGATGAATCCAAACTCACTATAAGTAGCCTAGCAAAATTTACTCCCTTAAGCCGCGGTCACACTAGAGTTTGAGCTTGCGAAATTCTGTCGTACGGCGCTGCTAAAAGGGGCGGGATTAAACAAGATGATTATGCATTAAAAAAAGCGAGCGATTGCTCCATGTTTTAAATATCTGTTCAGAGAGGTCATGTTTTGATCCTGGATTGGTCTCACGCAGTCAAGTGATGCAATTTCGCAGGTCAGAGTTCACCAAGCTTGAACTTTGCACCGCAGCAAAATGCGAAACTCTACGCATGACCGTTTCCGGTCTGCGTTTCCGGTCTGACGCATTCGCATGCGTATGAATGGAAGTCTATGGGGAGTAAAGCCCAGTGTGACCGCGGCTTTATCTTTGTATTCCGAAGAAACCCCCCCCCATCCACCCCTTCTCCACCTTTCTTCTTTTATCACGGGGAGAGCTCAAGAACTACCTGATCTCGAACTCCCCTTACATGCTCAATCGACCAGGCGGGAGCCCTGGGCTCAATTATCTCCGAGCTCAGGGTTCTCTCCCGGGACAGCATGCCAAACCTGCTAATAGCATCAAGCAATATCTAAGTGTGAACTCTTGAAAGACAAATAATACAAAAGTAGCAAACACATTGCTTTAAACCTTCAAATATCTGTATATATGGTTTGCAGCTTTGAGTTCAGGAAGTACTCACATAACATTATCCTAAAATATAATATAATATAATATATTTATGTGTAGCTAAATGAAGATTAGACAGTATACTGTTAATTGCAGAACTCCTCTAAGAAAAAAGAAAAAAACAAGTTCTGAAAGAGATCAAGCCTCAGACACGTAGTAAAAAGTAACGCAAAAGTAACTCAAATGTAATGCATTACTAGCTATAAAAAGTAACTAAGTAACATAACTAGTTACTTTTTTTAATTGAGTAACTCAATACTGTATTGCATTACTTTCAAAAGTAACATTCCCCAACACTGATTACATACAACCTTTCAGTTGCTCAAAATGTACTTTACATGAATTTGTTCATGTTCAGGTTTTGGCAGCATTGTCATAGTAAAAATATTGATAATAAAATAATTTTTTAGTAGATACTTCTTAAAACAACCCTTATTTATTTTCTAGTGTGAAGAACAATTTGTTAATATTCCTACTATAAATAACCTTTTGTACAATGGAGCATTTCCAAGAATGTTAAAGATTTTTATGGAACTGAAAAATGGGTTTTTAAAGTGTGCTGATGGTTCCAATTATTAAAAATATCAAGAACTTTTTTTTTTCGTTAGTGGTATAGAAGAACATGTTGGTTCCCCAAAGACATCTTTAGATGACTAAAATGTGCTTTGCGTTAGGAAAGAATGGTTTATGAAGTTCTATTGGAAACCATATTTTCGAAGACATGAGTGCAAAAATAAGTATTATTATTCAGAGAGGGCGACGCAGTTGCGCAGTAGTTAGTGCTGTCGCCTCAGCAAGAAGGTCGCTGGATCGAGCCTCGGCTGGGTTTCCCACAGAAGTCCAAAGACATGCGGTACAGGTGAATTGGGTAAGCTAAAATTGTCCGTCGTGTATGTGTGTGAATGAGAGTGTATGGGTGTTTCTCAGTGATGGGTTGCGGCTGGAAGGGCATCCGCTGCGTAGAACATGTGCTGGATAAGTAGGCGGTTCATTCCACTGTGGCGACCCCAGAGTAATAAAGGAACTAAGCCGAAAAGAAATTGGATGAATGAATATTCAGAGAGTAAATGAATTATTTTTCCTGCCAAACTGGAGTTTTTGGCCACAATGCCACAGAAGAAGGCTCTTTGGCTCTCCACAGAACTTTTTAGTAAATTGTTTTTAAACCACGTTTTTCTTATTATGAAGAATGTTTAATCAACTAAAAAATCATAAAAGGTTATTCATTTGAACAAAATTTAAATCCCAAAAGAACATTTAGAGCCATGCAAAAGAAGAACTATTCTTGTTCCTCCAAAGAAGATTTTAGTGAACAGATATTTGAACCATTTTCTTTTACTTTTTCCATTAGAAATAACCTTTTGTGCAATTGAAAGTCTCTATGGATGTTAAACATTCTTAAGGATACCAACCTTCATTTTTTTAGGAAAATAGAGTAAAAAGTTTCTTTAGAAAATGACATTCATCTGTATAAAAGAAAAAAAGAACTGTTCATGCTATGGTTCTTAGTGGAACCCAAAGTGCTTCTTTTAATGGACCTCTAATTTTAAGAGTGACAACTTGGATAAACATTCTGTGTCGAGGAACGGAATGTGAAGGTTTCTTCATATAACCATTAATGGCACTAAAGAGACTTTGTTTAAAAAGTGTAGGGAACAGTTGTCATATGGTGCGCTTTTAAAATTAGTTCAAGAGCTGGTGGGAACACAAGAATGCTGAGCTAACAAATATCACATTGATTCACCAGAATTGTTTAAAACACACAGTGGTGAATCAGCGTCATCTTTGCTGCATAAGTGTTTCACCCAGTTCTTGAACTGATTTCCCTTTGAGTATACAGCCTGATACCAAACAGATGCAACTAGTCAACAAATTCTGCTGTACACACACACACACACACACACACACACACACACACACACACACACACACACACACACACACACACAAAAGTGTCTTGCATTAAAGGAATATCTAATAATACACTCATTCGGCTTAGTCCCTTTAATAATCAGGGGTCACCACAGAGGAATGAACCGCCAACTTATCCAGCATATGTTTTACGCAGCGGATGCCCTTCCAGCCGCAACCCATCACTGGGAAACACATATACACTCTCATTCACACATGGACAATTTAGTTTATCCAATTCACCTGTACCGCATGTCTTTGGACTTATGGGGGAAACCGGAGTCCCCGGAGGAAACCCACACGAACACAGGGAGAACATGCAAACTCCACACAGAAATGCCAACTGACCCAGCCGAGGCTCGAAACAGCAACCTTCTTGCTATGAGGCGACAGCACTACCCACTGCGCCACCACATCAACTTAATACACTAATAATAATTATTAGTATTATTAAATATTATTGTATAGTATTATAGTAATTAGAAGACTAATAAACTAATTATAAACATTCAAGCCTACTGAAAAAATAGCAACTTTGGAAAGAAAGAATAAACAGTGAAATGTAAATTTACAAAAGATGCTACTAAATTGCAGGGTCAAATGTAAAATGTAAAAATTTGATAAGAAAAATATCATGCATATTGTCATGATGGCAAAGACAAAATAAATTAGTTATTAGAATTTAGTCATTAAAACGTATGTTTACAAATGATTTGGAAAAAGGAGCCTTCTCTCTCCTCTCACCTTCTCCCCCTTAAACAGCACTTACAGTTGAAGTCAGAATTATTAGCCCCCCTGTTTAATTTTTTCCCCCAATTTCTGTTTAACAGAGAGAAGATTATTTTAACACATTTCTAATCATAATAGTTTTATTAACTCATTTCTAATAACTGATTTATTTTATCTTTGTCATGATGACAGTAAATAATATTTTACTAGATCATTTTTCGAGACACTTCTATACAACTTTAAGTGACATTTAAAGGTTTAATTAGGTTAATTAGACTAACTAGGCAGGTTAGGGTAATTAGGCAAGTTGTTGTATAATGATGGTTTGTTCTGTAGATGATCGGAAAAAAAAATTAGCTTAAAGGGGCTAATAATTTTGTCCCTAAAATGTTTTCAAAAAAATTAAAAACTGCTTTTATTCTAGCCGAAATAAAACAAATAAGACTTTCCCCTGAAGAAAAAATATTATCAGACATACTGTAAAAATGTCCTTGCTCTAAAAAATCAAAGAGGGGCTAATAATTCTGACTCCAACTGTATATATTAAATATGTAGTACTTAAAAATAACTGTCTATATAAAGGTATTTAACAGTACATATCATTGAGACAATATTAGTCTATTTTAAGTTCCTCATAGTAAAACGTCAACAACAATATATGCTGTCCATAAAAGATAATTGTCCAGAAAATTCTCTCAGCTTTCAGATTGCTCATGAACTCGCCTGGTTTTGCTCCACGGCTCTCTTTGTTCATCTGTTCTCCATCTTCACTGCTGTTCCTCCTCTGAGTGTGGTCTTCAGCAGATTCAAAACTTTTAGTTACATTTCCAGTCAGATTTAATATTGACTTCAAATAATTGGATTCAGATTTAGTCACATTATTATTAACTGTCTGATTTTCAAATGAAAAACAACTGCGTGCGATGCAAACTATTATTGCAGCACAAATGTGCACGTTCTGCTTAAGCATTTTTTCTTCTCCAATAACCTATATTCGTGTCCAAGTCTCCAAGCTGAATTTAAGTCAGATATTGAAAGAACGCCCCGTAACATAATACCCTACGCTATTACCGTATATTGTGGAATAGACGTACTGCGCACCGTAATTAAGCTGTCAAAAGGAGATGCAAGCCGTTTTAACATTTGATCTAAACGTATACCAGTATCTATTTTCATGCTCAGGTTCACGTAGGTTGCACAAAAATAACGCATTTAGGCAGTTTTTTAAACAGTATTGTGTAGTTAATGTCTCTCAGGTTGCGGCACATCGACACATATCTGGCAGCCAGTACTCCTGTCTGTCCTTATTTGACTTTGTTCCTCTTCAGTAATGTTTAGAAAGTTCTTTATGTAGTTTGTGAGTTTGTTGGAATCTCTCTCTCTCTCTCTCTCTCTCTCTCTCTCTCTCTCTTTCTCTCTCTCTCTCTCTCTCTCTCGTAAATATGTAAATTACTATCTCTCTATCTAACCGCAATCTGCCACACTGTGAGAAAGACGGTGTTTTTCTTTTGATTTTGGCGCTCAATCTCACTGCCCTCTGGTGGCCGTTTCCGTGAATGACATCTCTCGCTCCTCCCACCTACAGATGGCGGCTACCGACAAACACAACAGCACTTTCATCATGGATGTCAAATAAACTTCCACAATGGCTGGTACGCTTTTCATAACAGTTTGTTTAATGGCCGTTACGTACATAATTAATCTTTCTCACTGTAACGTTACTGTACTGCCGTGTCCGGTAAATGCAGCAGCGTTCACGGCGTTTGACAGCTGATGTTTGTTAGAAGTGTACTTTCAAAATCACTTTGTATAAATATTATTGCTGATTATTTATTGATAATTGGACAGCTAAACGGGCTTTTGTAAAGTTAATGTTGATAAATGGGACAACTGATTTCATTTGTGTGGTCGATGAAGCCTCGTGTTTTTTGAACATCTTGTTTCTTTGTAGCTTCTTGCAAATGACTGTTGTATTTGATATGAAATTGTTTTTAATGGTTTGTGATAAGACATCAAAGAGTTCTATTAAAACACTCTAGATCGATGTCTTGAACTGTATTTGTAATGTAGCCAGTAGTTTCGTTTCTCAAGACTAGCATACTAGCTTCTCTGCCCTCATCTGTACTCATTTCGGCTACAAAGTACAGAGAAAACAAAGAACAGTGGAAGTGGGTACAGATGAACCGGATGCGCTGGCATTTCCTTTTCTCACTTTACTTTTCCCAAAACAAACATATTTTCCCGTTTTCTTTCTGTTTTACAGACACACGCCCACCTGACAGAAACCTGGAAGCCTGTAGGACAGGTCTGTTGATTGCACCATGTAGTGTAGTGTAGTAACACAGACTTCACAAAACCCAAAACTTCACATTGTTATCAAAGACAAGGGTTCTCAAACTTAGTGGACCATTTGTGAAAATAGATGCTTTACAGTGAAAATTATAAATGAAAAGTCGCCAGTTCTAAAATGACTGGAGTAAAATTAGGCTGTCTATTTAGATGTTGTAAATGAATACAAAAGCTGCTGATTTTTGAGTGAACAAATGAACAGTGGGCATCAGTTTACCAATAGTGTATAATTTTTTTAAAAAGATTTTTATTGCATTAAAACACATTTACAATAAGGCAAATTTGGATTAACTATTTTCATTTACTTTTATAGAACAGAGCACAAATAATAATCAAATCAATAAAATAATAATACAAATAAATACACTAAACCATAGAATAGACACACAAACACAACTAAAAGAAAAAACAAACAAACAAAAACATTTACACTACGGGGTCTTCTATTAAATTATTTATTTTTCAATAAACTAAAGTCTTCTTCCACATTTTGATTTTAGCAACTTTAAAGATTTACAGTATAACCAAAATTCCTTTTGGAAAACTAAAAACTGGTTTTGTTTTAAGGCACTTGCATTTATGAATATAAAATATATCCAAAATTAGAGTATTGTTCAATACAAATTGAATATTAACATATTTCCCTAATAAACCAAAGAAAATATCATTTTTAGAAAATTGGGAGGACAACTTGTGAGAAACCTTTAACCACTCGAATGAATCAGACCAAAAGGTTCGGCTATATATACACATTCAAAAAAAAAAAAAAAATGTGCTGTTGTTTCAATGTCAACCTCACAAAATGTACAATTGTTGTGATCAAAATTAAATCTATGTTTAAGAAACTCTGAAGATGGGTAAATATCATTGAATATTTTAAAATGTACTACTTTAGATTTGGGAGGTATGGAGAAGGAAAGAAACAATGTTCTTAATTCGATAATAGAGCTCTTGGAAAAAAGAAAAAAACAGATTACTTCTACTAGCTTGTATTGGAAATTTATCTTGGGTTAATATTGATCTTATTATTTTATTAGGTATTTCACTCTGAATAAAATTTTGTCCGTATATCAACAAATAAGGCAGAAGTGTGTCATAACCACATTACTAATCATCGTTAGAAATGCCTTCGGGATAGATTTCAATACCCTATTGTATTGCTTATGATCACATTCAAAGTTATATTTTTCACAAAAATTTCTGTGATTGAGAACCTCACCCTCTTTGTCCAATAGATGGACAACCGAACAAATACCTCTCTTCTATCACCAATAGTGTATAAAATGTAAAGAAATTAAGAGCCACCCTATATATATACACACACATACAGTTGAAGTCAGAATTATTAGTCCCCCTGTTTATTTTTTCCCCAAATTCTGTTTAACAGAGAGAAGATTTTTCAACACATTTCTGAACACTAGTTTTAATAACTCATTTCTAATAACTGATTTATTTTATCTTTGCCATGATGACAGTAAATAATATTTTACTAGATATTTTTCAAGACACTTCTATAAAGCTTAAAGTGACATTTAAAGGCTTAACTAGGTTAATTAGGTTAACTAGGCAGGTTCAGGTAATTAGGCAAGTTATCGTATATCGATGGTTTGTTCTGTAGACTATCAGAAAAAATATAGCTTAAAGGGGCTAATAATTTTGTCCTTAAAATGGTGTTTAAAAAATTAAAAACTGCTTTTATTCTAGTCAAAATAAAACATATATTAAAGGTGCAGCAGGTGATCTGTAAAAATGCTAACTGTTAGCATAATAGCATAAAAACACAGTCCCTCCCCTGCCGTCCAAAGCCACGCCTCCTGAAATCACAAACGCGCACAGCTAAGATAACATTAGACAACCCACAGGGGTGCTCAACCCTATTCCTGGCGATTGACCTTCCTGCAGTTTTCAGTTGCAGCCCTTATCAAACACACCTGCCTGTAATTATCAAGTGCTCCTCACGTTCTAAATAATTGGTTCAGGTGTGTTTGATCAGGGTTGGAGCTGAAATCAGCTGGAAGGTCGATCGCCAGGAACAGGGTTGAGCACCCCTGCACTAGATCATGTCATTCGCCAGTTAGAAAACTTTATAGTACTTTATAATACTACAGTTCTCAACAAAAAACTATTATATCTAGCACGTTTTCAGTTGTATAGCAAGCAAAACTTGTCATAATGTGCAACATTTCATGCATGCAAGGATCGCTGGTCTCACTCTCTCACGTGGTTTGTCCTAAAGAGACTCCTGGAAAGTTTAGCTCCGAAACACACCTGAGCCAGCTAATCAAGCTCTCACTAGATATACTAGAAACTTCCTGGCAGGTGTGTTGAAGCAAGTTGGAGATAAACTCATCAGGACACCGGCCCTCCAGGACCGAGTTTGGACACCCCTGGACTACTGTATGCTTAGTGCTTAGCCGGCGGGGTGCAGAAATTACACTTATTACTAAGCCATACTTGCATGCTATTGAGAGCGAATATTCAAAGTAGCACGGTAAACAATATAGGGAGAGCATCACAGGCTGTCATTGTTCAAAAATGAACCAATGTGAATATAAAATCTCAGCAAACTTCCCCTCAGTAAAGCAGGCTAGGTGAAATAGCGCTATTTACTTATGTTTTGTTATACAACTAAATAATAATCTACATTATTGATGTTGTAAAACAGGGCTGCTCAACCCTGTTCCTGTAGATCTACCTTCCTGTAGATTTCAGCTCCAGCACTAATCAAACACACCTGAAACAACTAATTAGGACCTGAACAGCACTTGATAATTATAGACAGGTGTGTTTAATCAGGGTTGAAACTAAAATCTTCAGGAAGGTAGATCCCCAACAACATGCAATCAGCCCTGCTGTAACAGGTACCTTATGGAACTGAAAATAGCCACATCAATCTTTCGCCGGATGATTTCAGTGGCTGAACAACACTTCTGTGAATTCATAAAACAACACAATCTACATCAGCTTTGTGTGACTAAAATAGTTTTAAAACAGAACATTACCTGTCTAACAGAAATACTTCAGCCATGGTGTCATCCTTCCTCCAGCGTGCAAAAGTAACTCCAATATTGATTCAGGATTTAAAAATGATGCGTGATGGTGCGTAGATGTACAAGTATACATTTGTTGAAAGACAGTTTGGGCTACTTATCAGAATTATGGGAATTATCGGCCTGAGAAATTTTGATTGGATAAACATTTTTTTTTGTCTTATGTATAAAATGTTATATGTATAAAAATACATATAAACACATTTAGATCATTTACTTTAACCATTACTGTTGGAATGTGAAGAGACTTTCAACCAGGGGTGTGTTTTCCAAACAACAACGTAACTCGTGCCTGAACTATCATAGTATGATGCATCGTTTGGGAAAAGGACGATGTAGTGACGAGTGTTTCCCAAAACCTGTAGTTTCTCTGTCGCAGATCCGTCATTTGAACCACGTTAGTTATAACGTAAAACGTCCATAATGATGCTCTACACGGGGTGGGGTAACTACTTCTTTAGAGAAGAACGCCATTATTTCTTTGTGCAAATTATATTGTTTTACATGCACATGCATAAAAAAAAATCCAAAATTCGTTTTGGTCAAAACATGCACTCGTTTTCCATATTAGTTGAAATATATGTAAATGGGACATATAGGGCCTATGTTTCCTTTACAAATATTATTGAGAACATTACATATTCTATTCTAAAACATAAAATCACTTACAAAAGCTAATACGTATTATAATATCATATATAAATTATAGATGATATATTATTATTATTATTATTATTATTAAGTAGGATATTGTTTATTTTATTTTATTTTTTTAAAATCTACTTTTACAATTTGACATGCAAACCACTGCAGAAATGTTCTAACCAATACGCCCATGTCATATATAGTAGGCTACATTTCTTAATAAATAACCTACTATAAATTAAAAGCATTAACGTGCGCTATGTTTATTGTTTTCGCAAGCTTTGGAGCAATGACTGTAAAAAATATACTAGCTTTGAAGACGTAACATAAATTCCATTCAGCTGTGTTCAAAATGACATGAATGTTTTCAAAGTGCACTGTGAAACATGAAGATCGCTAAAACTGAACTGTAAAAATACTTTAAAAGCAAATTACACCTAAGAGAGATGACTTTAATGCTTTTTTTTAATAATTCGAAGTTTAAATGTTAGAATGTTCTAAATGAGTAGGGCATAGGGGGGATAACAGGGAATAGAACACAGCCAGGAACTATGTTTCTAACTACAGCTCCAGAGGTGTAGTTGACAGTCACCTACTGCACCTTTAAGCACTAAATTTCATCTACAAATGGGTACCTTAACAATATAATTTACCAAAAAAAGAACTATTTTCACCAATTACTCACGCTCAAGTGGTTTTAAACGTTTATGAATTACTTTCTTCTGTTAAACACAAAACAAGATCCATCATAGTAGAAAAAATGCTATGAAAAACAATGACCTCCAACATTCCTCAGTATATCTTCTTTGGTGTCAAACAGAAGAAAGTCAAAAGGTTTGGAAAAAGTGGAGGATACATAAATGATTTTGGCAAATTAACTGCTGAAGCACCTATAGAGTTGCCGTGTCTTCACAGCAGCTCACCATCTCAGCTCGGCAATAATAAAGTCCAAAAGAGAAAGGGTTGATGACAGTGAGACTCAAAGTGCGATGCAAATGTCCAGCCTGCATCACAGCTTGTTTAACTGGCTGTCATTGCCGAAAAAAGGAAATGATGTTATCTGAATCGCGCCTTATGTAAATGCGGATGATGCCTTTTAAAGGGTAAGCAGACAATAAACGATACAGTGTTACATCTTCAGACATTCTTTCCTAAAACATTGTAGCGACCCGCTAGGAACTCTTTTACGACTTGGTATTGAGTCACGACCTAACAATTTGAGAGCTGTAGATGACAACCTTGCTACTTCTGTAACAGAAATAAACGTCTGCTGAAAAGTTTTATGCATAATGTAACAAGTAATTGCGTTACTACAAATTGTAGTCTTAGGTGGCATTGGATGTTCATTTTTAATTGTTCAAATCTTTGTTTTCTGTTTGTATTTATTCTGCATTCTGTGCAAATGGTTAAATTTAACTATTATAAGGTAAAAAGCATGTCTAAAGAGTTAAAAAAAAAAAGTCTAAAGAATATTTTAACAATTAACAAGTAGCAATTTATTGAAGATTTAAATCAGCAGACTGTTACAGGGATAGTTCACAACAAAAAAAGACTATTCTATTTACTCTCCTCCAAGTGGTTTCTTCAAGTGATGTGAGTTGATTTCTTGTGGAACACAAATGAACATATTTTGAAAAAAGCTGAAAACCGGTAACCATTGACTTCTGTAACAGGAAAAATAAATGCTCTTTAAGTCAATGGTTACAGATTTCCAACATTTTTAAAATATCTTCTTTGGTGTTCAACAGGAGAAAGAAACTCCTAAAGATTTGAAACAAGTAAAGGGTGAGTAAATAATGACAGGATTTAATTTTTTTGGGTGAACTATCCCTTTAAGGACTCAATGAATAATTTTTTATTCCATTTTCTATTGTTCTCAGATTCATTCCCGCTGTTTAAAATGTTCTGGATTACCCTGAAGAATAATACTGTGCATATTATTACATTTCTATATTATTACTTTGAGAAATGCACCTTAGATTGAGCATTAATAATTAGTTTTATCACTAAAACACCCTCATAATTTGAAATGCCACTGTAAAATAGTAACTGTTGTTTAAACTAAGAGGGCAGCATTTCCTGATATAAAGAGGCAGAGAAAGGAGTGATCTCTTCTCTTTTTCTGGTTTGTCCGCTGGACCACTAATAGGCTCAGAACATAACAATCTCTTTGACTTTTTCACCTGGATCAGATTGTCTATATATGATGAAGCGGTATCATTTAAGACTTTAAAAACAACTAATAAAAATCTCAAACTCAGTCCCATAAGAGACTTACAGCTGGTATAAGTCTCCTAAAGCAGGAGTGATATGATCATTTATCGTGATTCGTGGGTGCCTGTCAAAAGTATTTCTGCTGCATTTTGCACCGTTTGCAGTCAAACTTTGATTTTGAACCCCATAATACAGTTAATTACACAGTCCCTGTGGTTATATTGTAGGGATAATTTACAGTATTCACCCAAAGAATTACCAGTCTGTTAGATGAAGAAAAGCCGGAGTCAGAGATTCAAATAAATCAATAAAGTTTACTGAAGATAGTTTGCAGTTTCATCAGCAGAAGCCTGCTTTAACACTCACAATGAGTTTCTAGGGCGCTCTGCTCACAATCACAAATCAACATCAATTATACTCTCACATAACGTCATTAACTGCGTCATACATATAGGTGTTTTAACCTGATTGGTTGAAACACAGATAAACTATGAAAATTTCCACGTGGGCGCGTGCGTACAATTCTAAACAATATCTCAAGCATATAAATGTCAGACATCCACTTTTAGAGCTGACTCCAGACTTGTGAAAAGGATCCACAATCAAATAGAACACACACACTTAAAGTACAATCTGTTTCTTAGCCAAGGCTGAGTGTACTCTAAGCCGTCTTTATCAAAACTGGTTAAAAACCGGTATAATCTACATTCAGACAGTTATATTCTCACTACACAAAGTCTATCTTGAATAAAAAAGTAGAATCACTTTAAACAGAATTAACACAATAATAATAATACTAATAATAGGGCGACGCAGTGGCGCAGTAGGTAGTGCTGTCGCCTCACAGCAAGAAGGTCGCTGGTTCAAGCCTCGGCTGGGTCAGTTGGCGTTTCTGTGTGGAGTTTGCATGTTCTCCCTGCGTTCGCGTGGGTTTCCTCTGGGTGCTCCGGTTTCCCCCACAGTCCAGAGACATGCGGTACAGGTGAATTGGGTAGGCTAAATTGTCCGTAGTGTATGAGTGTGAATGAGTGTGGATGTTTCCCAGAGATGGGTTGCGGTTGGAAGGGCATCCGCTGCGTAAAACGTGCTGGATAAGTTGGCCGTTCATTCCGCTGTGGCGACCCCGGATTAATAAAGGGACTAAGCCGAAAAGAAATGAATGAATGAATGAATAATAATAATATCAAAATCACTTTAGACAGTATTAACACATAGCAATACAAATAGGAACACAGTTGTTTTCAATCATCAAGCCCCTTCAGTTCCACTCAAGGTCTCCATGACCTCTGACCTAATTTGGTGGCTCCTGAAAATAGAGTTACAAAGAGACAGACTGATGCACTGAGCATTCTTATATTAAGCAATGTGTTAACTTTATTCATTATTCAAATAATCATATTAATAAAGTAATGAGAAAAAGGATAAATATTGATCCATGCTGGGATGGATTGGAAGGCAGAAATCCGTCAATATGATAGGCCAATTGACAGTTTAGGTTATAATGCCAATTTTAAAGGCCCTAAATTTGAGAATCCCTGATCTAAACAAGTGATAGTTTTGCATGCAAACTTGTAAGTTCACTTGTTTTAACACTTGATATATGCGTATCTCACTTTTCACAGATCACTCGGAAGACCTTTAAAGACAGCTGTCTGTGTTTCATCATTGTACAATGTCAAGTTCCCTCAAGCAGCACATCACCTCTATGGGTGAGATATAGTTCACCAGTGTCATATAAACTGTACAGGGATGCTTGGTGTGTTGGGCTCCTGTTGATCTCCTTGTGGGCTTTACAGCACTATGGCAAAATGGTAATTTTGGATGTATTCGCTTGCTGAATTTCTTGCCATTTCTTCTTCAAATTTTCTTGAATTATGGCTGGAATACATTGCACAGCATTTAGACTTGAAACACTAGTTTAACACTAGGAATTATACACAGTATGCTTTTGTAAATGGTTAAAGGGGAGTAACTGGGCATATTCCACTAAACATCTGAGGATCGAATGCTACCACTCTGTCAAGTCATTGCAAATCCAGTAAACAACTCTCATTGCTAGAAGATTTGTGACAAATGATATATTGCTGAATGATATTGGAATCGGACATTGCAATATTTTCTTTTTCTGCAGTATCTATTGCGATATGAGTACAATTTCACTAGGTGAATTGAATATTTCTATTGGGACAGAATTAATCATTTTAGATTGGCATGATTCTGTAGGGGAGTTCATCTGCATAAAATATAATGAACAATCTACAAGCATAGATAAGTGCAATAAAGAAAAAATACAGCTGAAATAAAGTGTTTTATTGTTTTACAAGGAGTCTTAACAGTATTCAGGGACACACTAATTGAATAATCAAATAATACCGCATAGCCTTTGTTTTATAAATAATTGCATAAAATTAATAGTTATTAGTTACCAACAGCACAATTTCTTAGGCCTGAATGCTATTAAAATCCTCATGCAGTCACAGGCCTCAAAAACCCATGTAAATGATCAATTATAATTCAGACTCAACATTGCAGACTATTACATTGTGACTATTGCAAATGACATAGCAAAAGATCAAAAGAAAATCGGCACACTGCCATTTTAGCTCTTAAAAGGCTTTAATATCACTCTTTGTGAGTGATATTAAAGACTTTTGAGAGCTAAAGTGGCAGTGTGCCGATTTTCTTTTGATCTTTTGCTACAGTGTTTATTTTTGATCGAGCACCTGCCTTCGAGATTTTTTAGACGTGCGCACATTTCTTATTTTTTACTATTGCAAATGATCACATTGCAATATCGATGCTAAAACGATATATTGTGCAGCCCTAAAATTATATTTTCCAAATGTTAACCATGTTTCCTATCGTTTGACTGGATGGAATCATAAGTTGCATATCTAATGACACATTATGCACTATTCACTTTTACACTAGGCAATTTTTTACTCTTAAAGGTGCTGTATGTAAGTTTTTGACTCTTCTAAAGCATAAAAATACCATAATATGTTTGCAGATATTTAAGAAACATCCCAAATGAACATACTTGTTTAACTGAAAAACAATGCTGAAGTCAGATATTCTGCTTTGAAAATGGTTTTTCCGTGCCGGAACGCTGTCTTTGTTTAGGTAAATTTAACCTGCAGAATGCCAGTTTAGCCAATTGTATTTCAGCACTCCGGGTTGCCTTGTTGGAAAACAGCGTATTTCATTCATTCATTCAGAAAGGCTCTGAAAGCATGCGCCCGTGACCGAAATGGACAGTATCAGACGTCGAAATGAGACAGATTCAGTTCCACATGAGGTTATTAATTAGCAAATGATATAAATATTACGAACGTAAACATTAGGTGAGCAGATTACATTGTAATCTCGTGTCCTAACAACACGCAAACAGCAGTTTGGCTGTTTGCACCAGACGAAACAGGAGGCTTACCTGAGGTGCACTGTCATAGGTTTCACATGTTCAGCTGTGAGAAATAGAAGCCGTTTCTAATATCTCAATTTGAGGTGTTGGTTAGAACCAAAACTCCTTTTAATATGGAAAATATTCCCTCTATCGCGTGTCGTTGCTTTTATTTAGAACACGGTTTAAATCACTCGCTCCTGTACTCAATCTGGCATCCCACGCGTGCGTTTATTTTGATCTAGGAGTGCAATACCTAGTTCAACCACTGGGTGTCAAACTTACATACTGCACCTTTAAACACTCAACTGTGCAGCATTTAGTTGCATCCCACAGGACACACTATGCACTTATGCACTAAACCATGTAGTGTATGAGTTTAGTGTCGTCCAAAGTTGATCACTAACGTTTTATGTACTAACTGGACATTCAAACCGTTTCCAAGACAATGTTTAAGAGTTGTTAAATTACTGAAATAAATATTTTTTTTTTTACTTTATTGTACAAGCTTCTTCACTTCCACTATATGTGAGCGCTAGGGCTGGGCGATTTGAGCAAAAATCCAAATCTCGATTAATTGACCATTTTACGATAAATGAACGATTATTTTATTGATTGATTTATTTATTTGCCCTCATAGTTCACTGACAAGTTTTGTACAGTAAATATGCTCACATACTACAAGTGAGAGATTTTTTTAATGAAGGATGCATTAATTGATTTTAAAATAATTGAAGGACACACACTATCTACTATCTGATTATTTATTGAACATCAACGTTGAGCAACTGAAATTAAAACACACATGGCCTAAAACCAACAACTTTTTCCTTATAAAAAAGTGAAAACTTGCACTTTTGGAAACAAAATTAATTATTTTCAATGTTTTTCATATTAAAAGTAGAATATAAGCATAATCTCTTTAAAATAAAATAACTCTTGTATATCCTGTAAATAATATTTTAAAAAGTGGTTCTCAAACGTTTCTCACCAAGTACCACCTCAGAAAAACATTGTCTCTCCAAGTACCACCATAATAACCGGTATTGAAATACAGTAGCGTAGTAGGCCTAATAAAGCAGCTACAGCACTGCACAGTTCAAAAACCAGGCAGATTAATTACAATTATCAAGAATATGTATTAATGCCAGCCACTTTAAACATTATAAATAGTTTAAACATTAACTGTACTTGCAGGTAAAGCAAAAAAGAAAAACTTCAATGTTTAAAATAAAATGTGTTTTTAAAAGTTAATTAAAATGGCTCTTCTTAAAAGTAAAAAGAAAACTGCTTGTAAAGTATTAACAAATAGTAACCTATTCATCAAAACCTGGAAATGTAGCTTGGACCTTATAAATGTAGGTTGTATGTCATACATATACAGTTGAAGTCAGAATTATTAGCCCCCCTGAATTATTAGCCCCCCTGTTTATTTTTTCCCCAATTTCTGTTTAGCAGAGAGAAGATTTTTTCAACACATTTGTAAACACAATAGCTTTAATAACTCATTTCTAATAACTGATTTGTTTTATCTTTGCCCTGATCACAGTAAATAATATTTGACTAGACACTTCTATACAGCTTAAAGTGACATTTAAGGCTTAACTAGGTTAATTAGGTTAACTAGGCAGGTTAGGGTAATTAGGCAAGTTATTGTATAACGATGGTTTGTTCTGTAGACTATCGAAAAAAAATTTGCTTAAAGGGGCTAATAATTTTGACCTTAAAATGGATGTAAAAAAATTAAAAACTGCTTTTATTCTAGCCGAAATAAAACAAATAAGACTTTCTTCAGAAGAAAAAAATATTATCAGACATACTGTGAAAATTTCCTTGCTATGATAAACATAATTTGGGAAATATATGAAAAAGAAAAAAAAAAATTCAATGAGAGGCTAATAATTCTGACTTCAGCTGTATATATATTGCTATACATTTTGCATGTGCATATGACATATTTGTATATCTTTGAAATCTAAACATTAACTTATATTTTAAATAAATGATTTGGAATTACATATTGAAATTAGAAATTAGATCTGCTGCACGTCATTTACAGTAGGTCTATGTGTGTCAGAAAAGCCAGTGATTAAATGCATAAATATACTGCTTGACCAATTCATACATGCAGTATTTCCGTGATTTAGTGCGAATGAGATCACATCTTAAGTGAACCATGAAGTTTTGCATTAACCGTGCACTGACCACTGTTTTCAAGCAAACTCGGGTACAGTTTGCGGTCCCTCCATCTGTAGGGGAAAATATAGAAAATTATATTTTACCTCTAAGCTTCATGCATGGCAATGTTGCTTGAGTCTGTGCTCTGTGTCTCTCGCCATTTGAATCACATCCAAATTAATTAGCCTAAATCTGAGGTAACAAACTAAACAGAAAGCCACAGTGCTTTACAAAACAAATAACTTTATATATAGAAAACATGCGTTATTTTACACGACTACGAGCACACATTTTAACATATTTGTAATAATTATTTTTACCAATGATGCAGCATGGGGAAATTCCTGAGTTTGCAGTAACTGAAATGCCAACACAACAGGACTGTTCTGCAGAAGGGCTTTTCTAGCGCGTGTGTATCTGCTCCGCAAGCACCACGCGCCACTTCCTCTTCCTCTGGCTCTGCGTGATTTTTAGCATCTGATGAAGCACTGAAGTAAACATTCTAAGCACACTGGTGTAACTGTACACTTCATGGAACAGCCAATGCTGTCTGATCACATCAGTGTTATCGTACGCATCAAAGGTTTAAACGTGTTCATTTTATTCTTTTATTATTCAGCGATTCTTCTGCATACCTCTAGAAGGAATCCTAGTGGTACGCGTACCACAGTTTGAGAACCACTGCTCTAATAAGCTAAAAGAAACAACAAACTGTTTAGTTGTATATGAATCCATAAAAAACTGGCTAAGGCTGCAATGTTGTGACAGAAGTCGGGCCTGTTAGTATTCTTGTTATTGTAGTAATGATGATTAATTTCAATTAAAAGTAGAACATATTTTTTTGTGTTTAGAAAAATGACATGTAATAATACATTTAACATGTCAGTCCCTGATGTTTGTTTAGTGCAGGGATGTCCAGACTCGGTCCTGGAGCGCCGGTGTCCTGAATAGTTTAGCTCCAACTAGCTTCAACACACCTGCCTGGAAATTTCTAGTATACCTAGAAAGAGCTTGATTAGCTGGTTCAGATGTGTTCAATTGGGGTTGGAACTAAAATATGTAGGACACCGGCCCTCCAGCACCGAGTTTGGACACCCCTGGTCTAGTGCAACACATTAAACCTGTAGATCTGTGGTGAAAAATCAGTCTGAGATTTTTAAACTGCACCTGTACTCTCTCTGAAAAAAATAAAATAAATTAAGTAATTAAAATATATACAGTTAGGTCCATAAATATGGGCATCGACACAATTCGAACGTTTTTGGCTCTATACACCATCACAATGGATTTGAAATGAAACGAACAGATGTGTTTAACTGCAGACTGCCAGCTTTAATTTGAAGGTATTTACATCCAAATCAGGTGAACGCTGTAAGAATTATAAAGTTTGCATATGTGCCTCCCACTTGTTAAGGGTCCAAGTAATTGGACAATTGGCTTCTAAGCTGTTCCATGGCCACATGTGTGTTATTTCCTCAAATTAAAGCTGACAGTCTGCAGTTAAAGCTCATGTGTTCGTTTCATTTCAAATCCATTGTGTTGGTTTATAGAGCCAAAAATGTTCGAATTGTGTCTGTGTTCAAATATGTATGGACCTAACTGTATATATTTTAATTTTAAAAAATAATAGTAAAATTATGGGGCATTTCTACTCAATTTGGCACCATAAGTCCCAATTAACCCTTGATTGTTTTCATTACACACTACACAATTTTCCAAAATCCTTTAGACTGTAACTGTGATGAAAATCTGTACAGAAGTCCTGCAGTGTATTCCAGCCAACTCATAATGTTAATGATCTGTCAGATTTGCATGTCAGTCTGATTTGTGTCCGCTAATAATCTTAATAGTCATTTCAATCAGGTTTGTAAGGTTATGGAGCAGCAGTGAGGATATAAGTGTTGCTTTTCAATTTATTGTCTGAAAATCTGACTGTATTTTTTTTCTTTTTCTTTTAGTGAAAGAAATTATTCCACTTGGTACACCGCGGCACAACAATTTAGATGCCACATCACATCCTGTGCAAGGTCGTCCATCTCTTGACCCCTTTGAGAAGACTCCGGATGTCTCGTGCTCACTGCCTAAAAGCATTGTGTCCAGCAAGGGTTCTGAGTCCACCTCAGCCACACACAAAACCTCCCATAAAAGCTCAAGGACAGAACAGGACAGTTTAATGAATTCTACAGTTGTTGTGAAAAAACTACAGCCAAACAATGGCAACATCAACTCCAGAAACAACTGCTCTCTATCTTCCACGGATAAAAAGAATCTCCTGCAAAAGTCCAGTTCTTACAACAGAAACAGAGACATTTCTTATGCTCTCTGTAAGGAGCTGAATGAAAACTTGAGGGTAAATGCAACTGATTTTTCTTTCTAATGTAGTTTAAAGCAACCCAGTTTTCTAAATCTTTTTGTCAGTTGAAATCCTTCGTGTAATTGGATTTTATTTTACGCAATAGCAAGATATAGTTGAAAATAGAGCTGTATATAAATAGAAAATAAAATGTCAAATTTAAAATGGCCATGACTTTAATATATTGGAAAATTAGGTAGTTTATGTAGAATTTAAAAAACAAGAAACTGTCTGCGATTAAAGGGATAGTTCATCCAAAAATAAAAATGTACTCATTATTTACTCACCCTTGATTTGTTCCAAACCTTCATGAAAAGATGTTGTGAAGAACCCTGAACCCTGAAGAACCCGTTGACATCCAATAATAGGAAAAACAAATACTATGAAAGTCAGCGGTTATGTTTTTTTTTCCAAACACTTTTCAAAATATCTTATTTTGTGTTTAACAGAACAAAAATCACATAAAGGTTGATTAAATAATGAAAAACAAGACATAGTTTTGCATGCAAACTTGTATAAAAACAAAAAGGGTGATTAAATAATAACAGAATTTTCAATTTTTTAAGTGAATTGAAGCCATTAAAGAACCACTATTATGCATTATAAAAGGTCATATTTTGGTTTTGGGGGTGTCGTCGTGTTTTCAACGTGGTTTTGAATAGCCCCATACAGATTTAACCTGAGAGATACAGTACAAGCACTGATCTATAATAGGTACCCGATTACTAGCCGCGCAGAGCGATTGCAAGTTACGACATACTATTAAACACATATTTTGTAAATTACACAAAACGAGGCAACAATTTTAATTACACTTACATGTTATGATCCAGAGGAAGAAGAAACTGGTCCATATTAACTGTAACTGTCAAAGTCTGACAAAGTCCCATACATAATAGTCTCTGCTGCTCCTTCCTTTAATAGCAAACAGCCGATGAATCCCGCGTTGCAGCGTAGGTTATTGTATCAAAAATCTGAAAAATGACAGGAACAATCACAGCACTAGATTGGCGATACTGTGGCATTGTTGTGAAAATGAACTTTAACTGTTTATTCCCTGCAGCCGAATATCCATTCGTCAGTGATCGTAATCTTTGTGTCATGATCAGTCCCGTTATCCCTCGCGCTCTGCTAATGTCTGAAGGGAAAGGTGCATCCACATTTTGCCGGATCCGGTACTACATATTTAATGACGCCAGATCGACTTCGACACGTTCAGGCAAAAGATCCAAACCCAACACGATTCATTTATTCGACACGGAGTCGACTATTTTGTTAAAGAATCAATAGTTTTAAACACGGTGCACTTTCAGATTTAAACCTCAGCTGGATGTTTTCATTCACTTAGTGCTGTTTTGCACACTGCATGGAAAGTCATTTTCAAAAACCCATAATAAGGGCTAAGAAACTGAATGTGATTCCACAATGTACATATGGTAAAGTTCTTTTCTATTTAGACTGTTTGTCCAAAGTGTTTATTGGCAGCTGAAAACACTAGCTCTAAATATGTTGGCTAAAATGTCAAAAGGTTTGAAATGATAACTTTCCATTTATGACTACTAAAAGACGTGTCACTCGTTTAGTTTTAAATAGGGAAAAGTGTAATGGTCAATATGGCAAATGAAGTCCTGCCTTCTAGTACAGGAGCCAATCAGGGAATGCTATAGACTGACGATTCTCTGGGGGAGGGGCTTGAACCAGACGTAAATTTCTGCAGATTTTGGGTTCTATTTTAACGATCTAGGTGCAAAGTCCAGGTCGCAAAAGCATTAAGGGCATGTCAGAATCCACTTTTGCTATTTTAAGGACGGAAAAATACGCTCTGCGCCGCAGCACATGGTCTAACAGGGTTGAGCTTATTCTCCTAATGAGTTATGAGTGTGTTTTGAGATTAAACCAATTAGAGTCTCATCTCCCATTCCCTTTAAGAGTCAGTTGCGTCGCGCCATGGCGCATTACCTATTTGCATGGCGGACTTTGTAAGTGGAAAAACTGAACGCTTCACTAGCGAGAAAACAGACCATCTGCAGCACGAGGATAAAGAACGAGCCTCCTCCAATCGGCCTTTACTTTTACTTTCACTTTCTTTTCGTGGATAAGGAACCGTGTTGTACGCACAGACTTCCATTAGCCTACATAATTAATTTAGTTTGTTAAGCGCAAAGATTGGTTTCAAAACTATTTCTAAATTCAGTTTTAGCAAATGAATAAATGAACAATAACAAAGAAGTGTGGTCAAAAACTGAGTTATATCCAAATACATGCTATGCCCCATATGGTCCAAAACCCCACAGGTGGACAAATCTAAGCTTGTTTTTAATAAAACAAATATAAATATGCATATAATAAATAATACTAATAATAATAACATTATAAAAAAGCAAAATGAAGGCATGAGGGCAGTGGTTTTTATATTTATGTAGAAAGTAATAATTTAAAAAAATATTTTAATCCTTTAATTCTTTTTCATTTGTAAAGATATTTGTTTATTGCTGTACGTCCTGCGTGTATTAAGCAATGTGTAAGCGAGGAGCACAACTAACGCGCTCTGCGCTGGACTTGCGCAGTCTATTTTAGTTCCTCAAAATAGCAACGCGCCAACAATGCACCTTAACACACCTCTTTTCTAGACCGAAACACCCATGAGTCCACAAAGTGGCACAAATGGATTTGCTATTTAAACAACGTGGCGGAAAACGGGAAAATTAAGGTTGCGTTGGTCTGAAAATAGCAACACGTGGAAATACGTCTTGCACCTTATTGCGCCGGGTGTATGATAGGGTCCTTTGGGTGATTAAAACGTTTAGAAATGAAACTAAAGAGACAGTTGTTGTTTAATTTAATTGTTTATTCCTAATATGAAATGTAATCATACGCTTGGCAGGCAATTTTGGAGCTTTTGATGTTTTCCTATTCAAACAGAATGCCCAAGCAAACTGCCCGACAGGCGTTTCAAAGATGGTTGCCGAGTGAAATGACTTGCCTTAAAGTAACTTTGCTAACTAAGTAGGACCAGACAGAATCTACTGACATATTTTACTATTTCTGAATATAATTTTATAAACAAATCTGCAGATTTATGCAGACTGATTTTGGAAGTATAGTATAGTAACTAAAACACTTAGTATAGTATAGTATAGTACTTAAAACATGTATTATAATAATAATAATAATAATAATAATAATAATAAAAAGAATACCTTTTTAACTGTTATTTAAGCCTAGTGTACTGTTTAAATTTACTACCCTTTTGTTACGTTCATGGCAGTTTTTCCCCATTGACTGCAATTATAATGACATTTATTTTTTATTTTTGAAGCCATGACAGGATAAAATCATGCATTCTTGATTTTACTGGAGCCAGCACTGACAATAATCCATGTTCCCTGTGTTCAGGTTAGAGGAAGTCTGTTTCAGTCAGAAAGTGCTGTGAAAGCTCGGAGACATACTCTTCCTCACTCATCTCACAGACGAAGTCCTGAGAGGCGCAAATCCTGCTTATTCCAGCAGAGACCGAGAAACTCATCCGGGCAATTCACACACAACCCTGATCAGAAAAAAGACAGAATGGATAACAGAGATCATAAAACATCCATAAAGGTAAAGTTCAGTTTAAACCCGTTTTTATGAAATGTTATCATGAAACTTAAATAAAAGCATGTTTTCTCCTCTTTTCATTGGATGTTTTATAGGAGTTGAACACTTTGCACACAATGACTAGTCCAGGTAAACATAATTATCATATTAACCATCCCTGATTCTGCTTATTTTGCCATTCTAAAACTAATCTAGCTCTCTTTCTATGTGAAATACCTATTTTTTACCAACAGAGGGCAGACTGTCCGTATCTGCAAAGAGAAAAAGGGAAGCCAGCACAGGGAGTGAGAGGGAAACTAAACGGCCATGTGTTGATATTCAAGCCACCTCCAGCTCTTCTATATTGAACTCGCCTCCAAAGTTTATCAGACGTGCTTTCCTGAAGTCCTGCAGTGAGTCCGTTATAACCATAAAGGAGACAAATTCCCCTATAAAACCTTCAATATCTGATAACAAGCCAAAACCGTCATCCTCCCTCCCCAGGCAGCTGTTTTGTGCAGACTCGAACACTCACTCATCCCAAACCACTAAATCTCCCACAAACGCAGAGCCTAAAGACGATATGGTGGCTCATGCCAACAAAAACCCCAAAGCTCCACCTAGTCAACCACATTTGCGCAAAGTCTCTCCAAAGTCCTGCATGACGTTCGATAGCATTGAGACAAACTTTACTCCAGATAACTGTGTATCAATGGCCAAAATGAGCAAAAAAACAAACGGAGAAACCGAAATATCTGCTCTCTCCACAAACACCAGCTCTTCATCTCACTATAAAGAGAGTGTTACCGGTCGCTCATCCCCCCATCAGCATGATCTGAGTTCAACCAGCTTTACGGAGCAAGCCAGCTCATGTAAGATGGAACTGGATGAAAGAGGGCTGCTGAAAGCGGAGCAGTCACGCAGCCCCGAGGCCATCCCAGCTGTGACGGTGAAAGTAGAAGGATCAGGAGAACACAAGTTCTGCCCCCAATGGAAAGATCCTTTGGATATTGAGCTGGGAGATGATTGGGACGATGAGCTGAGAGAACATTGTGTTATCAGCCTGAGCAGCAGCAGCAGCAGTCATGAAGATGAACAGCTGCCGTCCCTCAAGGAGATCCTGGATTGGACTGTGCGTGTGCCGGTTACACCAGAGAAAGATGCTTTCTCAGAGCCCAACACGCCAGTCCCAAAAGCAGCAGTAAGTCTATAGAAAGTTCAAGAAAACACATCATGTGTCATTAATCAGTTTTTGACATGCCTGATCTTCTTGCATGCACAAACACCTATGTTTCTGTTTTCTTTTTTTTCATCTGTATTAGCCAGAGGCAGTGAAAACCAAAGCCACTAGTTATAGAAATACACTGGAGCAGATGCTGCAAGAAAAGAAGCAATATCAGAGGTTGGTCTTTCCCCCCCCCCTTTAAATTCATTCCCTGTGTGTCTTTCTTTGTATGTGGCAATCAATGGGTTGCTGTAGTGCTTTGGAAGTAAGTGATTGAGGTGTCAAAAATCACCAAGTTGACAGATATTATTAGTGGTGTTTACAACAGAAAATATTGCTGTTAAAATAAGAATGGTCTCATTACGCGTCAATCCAAACCCATGACTTTCACTCATCTGTGAAACATCAATGAAGATTTATTTAATGAAGCCTGAGAGAATCCAATTCCTCCATGCTTCCAAAATTGTGATGCTTCTCAAAGTTCATAATAAAAGATATGAGTTGTTCAGATGAAAGAGTTTGGCCCAATTCCAATTCTGTTTTTGTACTCCTACACCTTCCCCTTGGCCCTTAAAACCCCCTAAGGGGAAGGACTTCAAAATTTACCCCTAAGAAATGGGACACCACTACAGCACCTGCACACGGCATCATGTCATCGTGATCTCTTACTTCATATGAGATCAGACGATCGAGACTGCTGTAGTTATTCCAGTTGTGTTATTTTTGGGTATTTATCTTCAAGAAATCACTTAAGCCATACAGTTGAAACCAGAAGTTTACATAAATTTAAAAAAAGGAGCATAACCATTTTTAAAAAAATGTCTGATGGTAAATCATACTAAACGTTTACTTTTTTATGTCCGTTAGGATTACCTAAATGATTTACATTTGCTAAATGTCAGAATAATGAGAGAATTTTGTTTTTTTAGAATTTTTTATTTTTATTTCTAGACAGTCAAAAGTTTCCATACATTTCCTTGGTATTTTTTTTTAGCTTTGGTTTTAAACTGTATAACTTTGATCAAATGTTTTGGGTATCCTTCCACAAGCTTCTCACAATATTTTGATGGAATTTTGGCCCATTCCTCCTGACAGAATTGGTGTAACTGAGTCAGATTTGTAGGCTGTCTTGCTCGCACAAGCTTTTTCAACTCTGCCCACAAAAGTTTCTATAGGATTGGGGTGAGGGCTTTGTGATGGCCACTCCAAAACATTCACTCTGTTGTCCTCAAAGCACATTTTAACTAATTTGGCAGTTTGCTTAGGGTCATGGTCTGTTTGGAAGACCCATTTGTGGCCAAGTTTTAATTTCCTGGCTGATGTCTTGAGATTTTGCTTCAGTATTTCTACATAATGTTCTTTCTACATGATGCTATCAATGCTGTGAAGTGGACCAGTCCCTCCTGCAGCAAAACAGCCCCACAACATGATGCTGCCACCCCCATACTTCACAGTTGGGATGGTGTTCCTAGACTTGTAAGCTTTCCCCTTTGTTCTCCAAATGTAACACTGGTCATTATGGCCAAACAGTTCAATCTTAGTTCCATCAGACCACAGGACATGTCTCCAAAAATTATTCTTTTTCCCAGTATAATTTAGCAAATTGTAATCTGGCTTTTTATGTTGATTCTGGCTTGTTGATTTTCCCATGTTGTCACACAAGGAAGCAGTGTGTTTGAGGTTTTGCTTAAATACTATTCTACAGTTGTGCCTTTAATGAACTCAAATGTTGTCAATTAGCCAATCAGAAACTTCCAAAACCTTGACACCATCATCTGAGCTTTTTATTTTTATTGTTGTAAAATTGACTTTTGACAATTTCTCATATAACATCTCTCATTATTCTGCTATTAAACATAACAGAAACTATTTTGATAATCCTAACTTACCTAACGAGAAAAAGTTTAGTCACATTAACATCTGACTTTTTTAAATGGTTATGTGCCTCTTTATACAGTGTATGTAAACTTCTGGTTTCAACTGTATATTATGTTATCATAACGATCTAATGTGGCAATAAAATCGTAACTATACTGCGCATTTACACAGTGGCTATATTCATCTATGTAAACACACAAAACAACACTAACATTATAGCAGACATTGTAAAAAGCTCATTCTCAGCCACTAGACTTTTCTGACAGGGTATTCGAGTGTCATCGAGTGTCAGAATGTTGTGGAACTGCTATACAGGAGTTATTATTAGGGATTATATAATTTAGCGATTTTATTTTAGCGTTTTTTTAAAGCATGACAGTAAAACACAAATGCGGTTATGAATATATAAAAAAATATGCTTGTTTGTTGTAAAAATTCGTAATAATGACTAAAATACTAATTTGTGGATCTCCTTTCTTCCGGGTGCAGCTATCCTGCCATTGTGGCTGGTGTATTCTGGGAAATTTTCTTACCCCTTGGTTTCGAGTGTGGTCCTGAAAAATCTCAGTTCGAAGCGCTATCTACCCCTTCCCCTTAGCCCTATGCCTTCAAGCTAAAGAGAATTGGGACAGGGGTAAGGGGAAGGGGTAGAATTGGGATTGGGCCTTAATTAGTATTTTATTTAAATAAAATTTTGGTCAACATGCTTACATAGATTCCACCACAGCAAAATGAACCACCAACTATTCCGGCATATCTTTTATGCATTGGATGCCCTTCCAGCCTTAACCCAGTACCGGAAAAACAGAGCACATGAAAATGGTAAAATGAAGCCATATTTGGTTAATGAATGAGGACAAATCTCATTGTTTGTCTCATGTGATGCTAGGAAATTTGACATTTGTTCTATATACACTGCTCAGCATAAAGGAGTACACCCCATTTTAAAAATGAATATTTTGATCCACTTCTCAGTGAATATACAGTTGAAGTCAAATTTATTAGCCCCCCTTTGAATTTTTTTTTCTTTTTTAGATATTTCCCAAATGATGTTTAACAGAGCAAGGACATTTTCACAGTATGTCTGATAATATCTTTTCTTCTGGAGAAAGTCGTGTTTGTTTTATTTCGGCTAGAATAAAAGCAATTTTTAATTTTTTAAAAGCCATTTTAAGGTGAAAATTATTATCCTATTTAAGCAATTTTTTTTCGATAGTCTACAGAACAAACCATCATCATACAATAACTTGCCTAATTACCCTAACCTGCCTAGTTAACTTAATTAACCTAGTTAATCCTTTAAATGCGACTTTAAGCTGTATAGAAGTGTCTTGAAAATATCTAGTAAAATATTATTTACTGTCATCATGGCAAAGATAAAATGAATCAGTTATTAGAAATGAGTTATTAAAACTATTATGTTTAGAAATGTGTTGAAACAATCTTCTCTCCGTTAAACAGAAATTTGAATAAACAGAGTGGCTAATAATTCAGGGGGGCTAATAATTCTGACTTCAACTGTGGGTAATATATATTGGTGCATTTGAACAAAACAGATTTTTTAAACAGATATATTTATATATCTGTCACAGAACATCTTCAGAAATGGAAATATAATACATTAAAATTTCATGCAAAATATTGCAAAAAACAATTACAACCTACAACATTTCAACAAAATTGTGTATATTTTTTGTTTTTCTTTATTTTTTGCTATTTTTGAACATTTTATTTAATATTTTTCCCTAACATATAAATTTGGGCTACTAATTTTTGAAGTTACTTTGTTAGATTAGCTCCAGATTTGGCTTAAGTACTGACTAATCTAATGTATATGCACAAATATAATATTGTAAAGCATCATATAGAAAATATGAATTTAAATGAGAGATTTGTGGGGGGTGTACTCATATATGCTGAGCACTGTATGTGTGCTGGCTTAATGTGGATTTCTTTTACCAACTCTATATAAACCGCTTGAAGCATCAAATGATTGATAGAATGGACTTTCAGTGGAAGGATTGGTTTCATTCAATTAATATGTTCATTTGTGTTTTGAAGATGAAAGGAAGTGTCATGGGTTTGAAACGATGTGTGTGTGAGCAATTCATCACAGAATAAAACTTTTTTTTGAGCTAATCCATTAAATCAGTAATTACATGTGTTTATTTAGGATTAGATACTTTTCAAAATCTCAAAGTATTAAATTTGCAGAACTCTATGGACTCCAGTTATTAATAATAGATTTTGTGGCTTGTTAAAGAGAGAGGTGTGCCTCTGATTAAAGGTAATTATGATATTACCTTTAATCAATGTGATATTGAAGGAAAAATATGATATTTAAATTGTGATATTCAATATGCGATACAGTACTTCAAAACATTTTATAATCATCATGTTCATATTATTATTTCTGAGAAAAGAGCATAGGCGGAGCGTGTGTAAGGCTGGGGAAGGCCAGAGACCACGGAGATAGCAGCAAAGAAATAATGAATATGAATGTAATTTAATGCGTTTTTTTTTAAGAGTAGCTTTAGGCTTATTTAGAACACTGCTTATTTGCAGTTCTTAAGCATAAACTTATTTTAATATAATATAATATAATATAATATAATATAATATAATATAATATAATATAATATAATATAATATAATATAATTATAATAAAATATAATATAATATATACTTTCCCAGTGATGGGTTGCGGCTGGAAGGGCATCCGCTGCGTAAAACATGCTGGATAAGTTGCCGGTTCATTCCTCTGTGGCAACCCCTGATTAATAAAGGGACTAAGCCGAAAAGAAAATGAATGAATGAATATAATATATACAGTGTATTATATTTATTATTATAATAATTAATATTATTATTATTGTATAGATTATTATATAGTGGGTTACTTTAATAAAATAATTTAATGTGCATGTTGAATATAATAGACATTTGTTAATAGGCGGTGCTTTTGTTGAAACGTCTTTTTGGTTGGTCGCAATTCTTTTTAAATGCATTAAAGGGCAGTGCATGTCTTTGCCTTACCTTGGAGTTTGTTCACCCTTCGCCTATGGAAAAGAGGCATCACTGCAACTTCAGAAAGTGAACAGCCGTATTTTGCTGTTGTGTAAAACAAATCAGACATTTTAACAATGCAAACAAACAAAATTAATTAAATATCACCACCATCTTTCTCTGAACAATCAGGAAAACAAAACCTCTTGAAACTAGGCATGGGCCGGTATAAGATTTATACGATATGATAACCTTGGATAAAAATATCACGGTTTCACGGTGTCACGGTATTGTGATTACTGCTCCAAAATAAGTTCTTTTTAAATGTCTGGGTAAAAACAACAACCCCCCCCCCCCCCCCCTCAATCGAATACAATATTTTTTATTTTAATAAACATTTAAAATATTTTGGACCAGTAGCTTTTGATGTAGAAGTTCCTTTCCTTTTCAGATCATAGACTGTAAAAGAAATGGACGTAGTATTCGTTACGTCACCCATAGGTAGGCCCACACGGAATCTGTGCACGCAGAGTTCCACAGATTTTCTGCAGATTTTCCGCAGATTTTCGCACATTTTTAGCCCATCATTAATTCTGTTTATTTGCTTAAAGTTAACTATTTATAGTTAATCTAATTTGATTTGCATTTTAAACATTAAATACAAGTTAAAAAGATATTATTTTTTATTTAACAAATTAAGGTTTTAGTTATGATTCTCCCAAAATAATTCAGCAGAAATCCACAGATTTTTACCAAAATTCTCCGCAGAAATAGCAAAAAACGTCCGCAGATTCCGTCTGGCCCTACCCATAGGTTTCTGAAAAGTACGAAAGAAGCTACAAGTAGGTGTGGCCAACCCTCGCCATTTTGTTCGCACGTAATCGCATCGACCGGGGGATACCAAACAAGGGCAAAGAGGCGTGGCGTGAGCCGAGCTACAGACACCTGCTAGTTATTTGCTGAGACAGGCTTTTCTTTTGGAGAAATGCTTAATGCTTTATTACCTGCGGTTGTATTCTGACCACATGTGCTTGGTTGTATACTATATCAATAAAGTGTTTAGACTTTTAAAAACACTGTTGTAATTAGTGGTGGGCAATTATCGACTTTTATCGCGCAATAAAAAAAATATCGCCATTAATCTATTCTCAAAGTTGGGTTGGGAGCTGGGTCTATTCTACGCAAGCTATGATGACTTTTACCTTGATATTTTAGCGCGGATGTATACCTGACCGGTGAGCCGTCTGACAAAAAAAGTGCCTTTCTGAATCAGATCAGCAGGATGCCTGACTTTAACTGCAGTTCGGCAGTTTCACTTTAACTCACAAACATTTCATTCATGCCCCGTGACAAACTGGGGTATTAGAGGCAAATAGGGAGTAAGGACTGGTGAGAGTGTTAAGGAATTTAATAACGCACGCCAAATGGAAAGAAAAAAAACTTCCGCATTTCGCGATTTGTGTGTGTTTGTGTGTGTGTTTGTGTGTGTGTGCGGTGCTTTACTGATAGCTGTCCTACATGACGGTAATAGTTTGATCGGTGTTTACTTCAATAATGCCACTAATATATGCATACTCCACATCTTAATTCCATTTCTGTTTAATTCAATTATGACTTTAGTTGGATTAAGGTAATCAAAGATCGCTGTTTCGAGTTTATGTAGGCCTACAGTTTAAAATTCATGTTTAACTGAATAAACAGTTAGTAAACACAAGTACATCTTATTAAACATAATTTATTTTCATCACCAGTTATCATAGTAGAACAGTTTCTCAAGCAGTTTGTGATGCATTTTGAAAGCAGGAGATGAGCCCCTGGTCTAATGCGCCACCTGGCTTGAGACACCTGTTCTTAAAGACTTATTATTTGGGTAGCACACATATTCTGAATGCCATCGGCAGATATCAAATGATCCATTTTAATCTAGATTAATCTAGATTTAAAAAAAATTAATCTATGCCCACCTATAGTTGTAGTAAATTGAATCACTAAAATTGGTCTTATGTTTTTCAACAGGAGGAAAATGCAAATTACTTCCAAACACTTAAAATATAGTCTGTGTCAGTAAATGCAAGGCTATTTATGAAATCCACTGTATGACAATGTTTCAGATGACTGTTCTAGAGCCTACAGCTAATCAATCTGTCAGATTCTGGAGTGCATTACAGGTCTAAAGAAAACTATAAATGAAAAATGATCTTAAAGGTGCAGTAGGTGATCTGCCACAATGCTAGCCTGTTAGCATAAATCTCTGAAACATCGGCCCTCCCCTGCCGTCCAAAGCCACGCCTCCTGAAAACACGAGCGCTCGTACCTTAAAGATGACAGCAGAACCCTCTCTCATGTGTTGAGCTAAAGCTAAAGCTTGGCCGGCGGCGTGCAGGAATTACACTCATTATTACACTCATTTCTAAGCCATACTTACATGCTATTTCTGACCGAATATTCAGAGCAGCATGGTAAACAATATAGGGAACGTGTCACAGGTTGTCATTGTTCAAAAATTAACCAATGTGAATATAAAACCATCTTCAGCTCAGTAAAGCAGGCTAGGCGGAATAGCGCTATTTACTTGTGTTTTGTTGTTAAACTAAAAAAAAATTACATTATCGATGCTGTAAAAGGACCTTATGAAATGGAAAATAGTCACATCAATCTATCGCTGGAAGATTTCAGTGGCTGAACAGCACTTCTGTGCATACAACCCATTCATAACAACCCAATCTACATCAGCTCTGCGTGACAAAAATAGTTTTAAAACAGAACATTACCTGTCTAGGAGAAATACTTCAGCCATGGTGTTGTCCTTCCTCCAGCGTGCAAAAGTAACTCCAATATTGATTCAGGCCTTTAAAAAAATGTTTCGATTCAGCATGTTTTTTACCGCTCGCTCTCGCTCTCGCTCTCGCTCTCTCTCTCTCTCTCTCTCTCTCTCTCTCTCTCTCTCTCTCTCTCTCTCGTGAACACACAGCACGTGTATGCACGGCAGAGCTTCGTACAAACAGGTGCGCAGTAGCTCAAATTTGCATTTGCAATGTGTTCGACCCGATACTATTTTAATTGGATAAACATTTTTTAGTCTTATGCCTTACCCAGAATATAAAAATACATTTAGATCATTTACTTTAATCAGTACTATTGGAATGTGAAGAGACTTTCAACCAGAGCAACAAAAATGTTTCTGAAGACAATCACCTACTGCACCTTTAAATAAACAAATACATTTATATAGATGGCATATAAGTATATAATTTTACTCACCTGGGAAATGGAGACCACATGAATGGTTTGTGAGCACAATTAAGTGCACAGAGCATGCTATATCATCTGATAATTGTAAGAAATAATTCCAAAAAACAACTGACTGTGTAAAACCACATAAAACAAAACAATACCATGTATATGCCGAGTTCAGCAGTTAATCAGCCGGAATCTGCTGAGGTGAAGTGATGGCGACCAGCGAGACCTAGCTGTCACTCAAGTGGCTACGCCCTTAATTATGCAGACTTAATATAACTTAATATAAACAAAACGGATGAGTTATAAACACCTTTTTTTCTCCTGTAAAGTTGGCCATTTTAACAGTGGGGTGAATAGAAATTTGCTATGTATGGAGCCAGGACTAGCTGAATTGTGATGAGTTTTAGTTTCAGTTACTTCCGTATTTGCTTCACCAGGGAGAGCGGGAGGTTGCCGCTTGCTGAAGATACTATTGCCCTAAAAAACTAAATAAAATAGTTGTTTAATACATGTAAAAAACAAACAAACAAAAAAAACTTAATATAATTGAGAAATTTGATGTTCAAAAAATGCAGTTGTATTAATTCTACTACTTATTATGTTCTTGTATTGTTGATGTCAGCCACTTGGGCTCAAAGTATTAGTTTGGGACTGTAAAATTTCCCAATGTCTTTTATTTACACTATTATTCTCACAGATGTGCGATTGTGCTGAATTTGTTGAAATGGAAGTGTTGCATTTAGCCTACACACTGGTCAAATTTAACATTAGTTTGACATTTTGCTGGTCTAATTATTTGGTTCACATTGTTGTTTATTTTCATGCCTAGGTCAAAAGAGTTGGAGAGACAGTTACTTGAGTCGTGTGAAGAGGATCTGATGAATTTAGATGAGGACGAGAACAGTGAAAGTAAAGGGGAAGACATCTCTCTTGAACACAGGTATGTTACTCTTACCTTAAATATCTGCCTTCATTCACATTCTTTGCAGTAAAATGCAGTTAATTCGACAACGTTCTCAGAATTTGGCCTTTCATAATGACTAAGAGCGGAAATTAAATAATATGTGCAAAAATGTAAAATATATATGCGTGAATGTGCTGATCATATATAAGTACACCCTTCACAAATTTGTCTTTTTAATTCCTATTTTTAATACAAAGCTATACAATATTATAGGGATGCACCGATACCAGTATCAGGTATCGGGTCGATACTTGGTTAAAACACTTGTACTCGTATCGTACAAGAAATGCCGATACCACGCACCAATACCACTGAACAATATTTCACTACATGGATGTGATTTGTTGTTCTACCTGACATTTGTTGTCTTAATATATTAATTAATGTATTAAATATCTTAGTTGTTATTAACAATGCGTTTATAAAATACATTATTAACTAATCTCTAGGCTACTGAAGAATAAACCAAATATGCAATATGGTCCTTGATTATGTAATGTGTGAAGTCGTGGACGCGTGTCAGCGCAAGGATAACTTATCTTTTAAATGTGCATCCTTAATTGGTAATCGATACAAGGTTGTCAACAATGTGTGTATATTTTTGGCTTGGAATAGCCTTCTGTTAAAGATTTTTGTGTTCATCCTTGCTACAGGCAAAACATAAAACCTCTTTTCAAATGAATTGCACTTTCATTGAAACCAAATCTAAGAAGTATCGGAATCGGTACTCAGTATCGGCGAGTACACAAATAAACAACTCGTGCTCTTATCGGTTTGTAAAAAAGTGGTATCGGTTCATTCCTACAATATTATATTTGTACATATACATTAGATTAGTCAGTACTGAAGCCAAATCTGGAGCTTATCTAACAAAAAAACTTGCGATAACGAAATTTATATGTTATATAAAAATTTTAAATACAAATTTAAAAAAAGAGGAAAAATCAAGAGAAGCAAAAATAAAAAGAAAATTTTGTAGTTTGTAATTTTTTTTTTTTTTGCAATATTTAGCTTGAATTTAATCTTTCAATTTCTAAATATGTTTGGTGACTACAATATTATTTTAATAAATATATCTGTTATCTGTTTTTGTTTAAATGCACCAAAATTCATTACCTATATTCACTGAGAAATTCATAAAAATATTCATTTTTAAAATGGGGTGTCCTCAATTATGCTGAGCACCGTATGCTGCTTCATCTTGGAATATTGTTAGCCTTTTCAATGTTTATTATTTATCTTGTTTCATTTTTAGGGAAATTTTGCAAAGGTTTTCGGTGACCTCATGTGCCATCAGGGACATCCATCCAGGAGAAGAAATATTCTCACCTGCTAAGTTTGGTCAACTCTTCAACCACCAGACACTGGACCTGAGGAAGATTAGCGTGACGCCGCACAACAGATCACAACAAATCCTCCTACAGTAAGCACTAAAAATTCCGGGAATTTTCAAGACTGGAAACTTTCCATAGAAATTAAGGGGAATTCATGGGAATAAACTGTGACTTTGGTAAATTGAAGGTTAGCCTATTTACAGGGTACATCATTTTGATTAATAAAATATCTTACTGCATAATTTTGGTTAAAACAACCAGCTTAAAAGTAATTCTCTACAAACTCGCATGCACAAAGCACTGCATGCACCAATATCTTTTGAATCCTGCAAACAAAATAATTAAAAAAAATGTCCATTTAAATTACATGCATTTATGTTTTAAGCACAAAACTTACTTGGGCTGTAAGCTATTGTGCACCAAAATCTATCATTATAAACAAATACACTGACTGAGCAAACAATAGGCTGAAAAAAAAAACATGCATACAGTAAGAAATTACCATCTTCTGCCCACTATTCTAATTAGGGTGCTTTCACATCTGTATATTGATTTTTTTGTTCCGAAACAGGGATTGTTTGCACATTGTCCCGCTCAACTGTCATTCGTCCTTATTTTAATTCATGGCAATGATCAATAAGACATTAAACGAAAAGCTGCGCTTTAATTTTGAATGGTGACACCATTGGGTGACTCCCACAGACATCATCACCAAATATAAATCAGAGGTAAGACTTTTTTTACACATAGCTATTGGTTAGAATTATACATTATAAGCTTTACATTAAAAAAGAGAATTCTTTCTTTTCGGCTTAGTCCCTTTAATATTCTGGGGTCGCTACAGCAGGATGAGCCGCCAACTTATCCAGCATATGTTCTATGCAATGGATGCCCTTACAGCTGCAACCCATCACTGGGAAACATCCATACACTCTCATTCACACTCATACTCTACGGACAATTTTAGCTTACCCAATTCACCTGTACCGCATGTCTTTGGACTTGTGGGGGAAACCGGAGCACCCGGAGGAAACCCACGCAAACATGGGGAGAACATGCAAACTCCACACAAAAATGCCAACTGACCCAGCCGAGGCCCAAACCAGCGACCTTCTTGCTGTGAGGTGACAGCACTACCTACTGCGCCACCGCGTCGCTTATTATAGAGAGAAATAACAGATAAACCAAGACTGCAGTTTGGGCAATTTTCCTAACGGATAAGCCACTCTAATAATTCAGCATGCTTTCACTTTCGCATTTGACATGAAACGCAGATTTAACCGTAGGAATGATGACATCCCACCCTACTCATAATTCTCTATTCATATAGCCAAATATATGACTTTTACATATCCAGAATGCACTGTGATATAGCCTGGTTCAATAGATTATTAGATCGTTTTGTTTTGTCACTACAATCGATCCGCTCCAGAGTTCACCTTATTCCAGAGACCACCTTATTCAGGCAATCTTGGACAGATTGTTTTGGTGCGGATCCGTGCGCGATTGCTGGATTCACATATGCCAAACGAACCGTGCTAACTGGGGAAAAACGCCAGGTTCTGAAACAAAAATCTAGGTGTAAAAGCACTTAAGGGGGAACCCCCCATTTTCCAGATTTTGAATATCACAAGAATAAGCCACATTTCTGCATTTGAACCCAATACTACATCAATTCAACTAAGGCCACATTTACACTAATACGTTTTAGTTTGAAAACGCGTAAGTTTTGCTACGGTTACGCCATCCGTCCACACTACGCCGGAGTTTTCGAGAGCCGAAAACCGAGCTTTTTGAAAACACTGAAGAAGCCGTTTTAGTTTGAAAACGATGCTGCTCTGTGTCAGTGTGGATGGGGGAAAACGGAGACATCTGAAAACGGAGGCATGGCTGCAGACATTCACCAGTCTGATTGGAGCTTTTTCCTCAATAATAAGTAGCCTACACACAGTTCAGTCCTGCATCCTCTCCTTGTAAGTTTAAACTTCGCAAGTTTGATATGGAAAACAAACTCCCGAGGACATGTCGGGTAAATCTTTAAAGGGAACAGTGTACTTTATAAACTCATAAACTCATCCCTCTGGCTACGTTGTTTCACAATCTTAACAATAAAATGAAAACATGATATAAGGAACTGCCTATTTTCATTAACTTAACAGACACCAAAAATGTTGAGGCGTCGTGTAGCTGCATATTTATATGAGCGTCATCTTCACTGTATGCATAACAAAATGGAGCCTATAACATTACAGCCTCCTTTCATTCTCATTGAAAATACGAAGCATACCCTCTCTTTTACTGAATATCAGATTTAATAATCAACAATGTCCATTATAAAAGTATAACGTACAATAAGTTTATACATTATAGGAAATAAAGGCAAGCAATCAGTCAATGTGCAGAATCAGTGTAGTTACATTAATTAATATATTAACTCATCTTTGTGTTCAGCCAAAACACATTACCTGAGAACAAGTAATAGATTCAAAACACCAAAGTCGAGGAATATGTCGTGATATATAGACAACAAGATGAATTAAATATCATGTTTAACAAATATAGTGAGATTAGATACAGCGGTAAATCCTTGTTGAACAGTCCGACGTGCATAGCTCTCATCTGGGTAGATGACTACCTGGAGCTCAGACGTCCACATATGCTGCGTCGCATGCCAGAGTGTATGTGTGTGGTCACGTGATGTGCGTTTTCAGCGATGTAGTGTGGACAGAGAGTTGTTCAGAAACGCTGGGTGAAACGCCAGTGTAGACGCGGTTTATTTTCATTCTAAAACGCCATTTTAAAACTAAAACGTATTAGTGTAAATGGTGCCTAAGTCTGATATTATTTGGGGAATTTGTTTATTTTACAGGAAACGTAAGGGAATATGTTTTCTTACATTCAACACTTATGCTTTTGTGTTGCTCAGTTTAACAATTAAAGTTCCACTTACAATTAAATCAGTCACAAATGTCATTTTTAATATGTATTAGTTTGTGTGCATGTCAGCTTATGAACAAACTGTATATAGTTAAGTTTGTATATACAGTTCATATAAATTCCTCTAAATTTATAAATAATTTACATAAATTCCTGTAAATTTGGAATATTTCCAAAATTCCAAAGTTTCCATGATAATTTTCCAGAAATTTACTAGAAATTTTCCACCCCTTGGCAACCATACACACAAATCATATTTGCTTTTCTTTTGTTAAAAACCAAATGTGTGTTAAAATTTAGAAATGACTATAAACCTTCTGTGGCACGATTTTATTTCTAGAAGAGATCTGTCTGTTATTTGCCATCATTACTAACCACAAATTATGAATGCTAGCGTTTCAATGAATGCATCAGTTGTGTTGATGTTTATTTTGGATTTGGGCTTGTGGTTGTTGTTAGTCTCTTTCCGTGAAAGCAGAATAAAATAAAAGAGTCTAAAGTGCTGTTTGTAAATTTTGATTTGTTTTGTTTCCTCCTCTGTAGGGCCCGCTCTGAGCATGTGCTTTCTCTGATCAGTGCTGGCTTGTTGAGGAAAGCCTACTTTTCTCACCCATGTCAGCCTGAGGTTACACGCTGGCTTTTTCAGGTAATTCCACCCATAATTCTCATACTTTTTTGTTCTTGAAAACACAGAATGCTGATGTCAATGACTGAAGTACATACAGCGGCATCAAAAATATTTAAACTTGGCCTAAACTTCGACTTAAAATATATGAATGCTATTTTGATATTTTAGAATGAAATGCAGTCCTTTTTTTTGGCCACTTTGTTTTGTTTCATGCTTGTCTTGTAAATGTAGTTTTTGAACTGTTTAGCATTTTTGTGTTCTGTAGGTCAAGAATTAGACTATTATTTTTTTATATTTATTTTTTATATATATATATATATATATATATATATATATATATATATATATATATATATATATATATATATATATATATTGTTTACTGTTTAACTTCTGTGATAAAATAATATTTATAATTTATAATTTGAGTGAATTATTTTTCCAGACTGTAAGATTGTCATTCATAATGTTTCACATTAATATTATTTAGGCTAGATTATTATTTTATTTAACAAACCAACACAATCTCATGGCAATTCGTGTTTTGGCGCATATAGTGGACTTGTTTTGAAGCGCTTCACCTCAAATGTTATTCGTTATTCTTGTTTATAGTAGGGTTGCACGGTTTACCGGTTCTTTGGTAGCACTGTGATACTATGGCTCCAAAATACTGGCGGTGCCTCTGTAGTTTGTAACTGGCGGTAGTATCTCCATTAACCGTTCTTCAATAGTTCATGTTGCATGTGGAAAAGTCTGCTCACACATTTGTGCCAGCAAATAATCAATAGACCACTTTATTTTATTTTAATTGTAACAGTCTGCATAAAGGCTGCAGAACTGTGTAGAATTTGTGCCTTTTATGCTATTGCACATTTTCTGATGCTCCAAACACACATCTGAATCAGTTCTTTTTTGTTCCTGTGAATATGATTTAGCTACATTGACAAAAAAAATGGAAATGTACAGATACAAAATATCTGTACAAATGATCTAATCTGATTAATGATTTTCAATATTAAGGGAATTATGAGTTAAATTTATATATTATACCATATAAAATATAGTATTTGTGACAATTTGCTTTATTTCGTAGATTTAAGTTATGAATTAATACAGTATCGCGGTACTACTTGGTATCATGATACTTCAGCTGATATAGTATTGTGGCCTAAATTTATGGTATCTTGACAACCTTAGTTTATAGATAACTGACCAACAAAAGATACATTAAAATTAAGATACAAATTATAGCCAACGAAATTTATTTCAAAAAGATATTTTTTCCAAGAAAAATAAACGAATTATATTTTTGTTTGTGCCCCTCCACTACTCAACTATACGAATGGATGATTTGTTTCACTCTGTGGAATAAGGATTTAATGAATGCTTCACTGTGATTGTTGTATCACAAACCTCTGTCATATATTTGCTTATTTTTTAATATCTCATTATTTAAAAGATTATGTCTTGAGCATCTGATTTTTCTTTGCTGCTGATGTGCTTTTATTTTCTCTGTCTCACTCAGGCAAGTTCAGGTGAGGGAGTGTTTAAGCAACCCTGGCACGAAAATATACATTTAGATTTAGAAGAAAATATCTTAATATTAAAAAGGAAACATAAGTTTGATCCTACCAATGTCGTAAGGAATGCCCTTAAATATTGTAGTTATTAGTTGTCTGCAAGCATCAGTGTTTATTGAAATTGACATAAAATTTAAATTGAGATAAGAAATATTGTTATAGCAACACTTGTGACTGGGAAATAACGCTCATCGTAGAAGTCACGGGATGACTGATCGTGAAGGAACGTGTAATCTGGCACATTTGTTACCCATGACAAGTCAAGATTTTATCAAGAAAAAAAATCGCATAATCTGACATAGTGACTTTCGTAACCGACAATAAAAGTGGTGTGATCTGACCGGGGCTTTACTGTTTTTTTTTGGATATGGAATTAGCTGCATAATAACACATTGTTTTTCATTACACAGTTACTGTAAATATAACAATTATGTTTAGCTTAGACTAAATGTGTTTAAACTTATTTATTAATACTATATATTTAATTGGTGAACTTACATTTTTGTCACTGAATACGTTTACATGCACACCAATAATCCGATTTTAATTCAATTAAGACAATACTCTGAATATGAGTCTACCATGTAAACAGCGATTTTTGATTAATTTAATCCAATTAAGGTCATAATCTAACTAAACAGAAATCGAATGTGAAGAATGCTGAATTTAGTTGCATTATTGATGTGCAGTACAGACATGTAAACACTTTAATCAAACTATTACAGTCGTGTAGGACTTTTCGCTGTGTTTTACAACAGGATATTCCATACACACACAGCAGTTACACTATTTTCTGCACCGACAAAGTCAAAAAGGACCACAGACACACACATCGCAAAATGCTGAGTTTTTTTACCCATTCGGTGTGCGGTATCCAATTCCATTTAAACAACACTTTCACCAATCCTTAATTGATACTCACATCCAATACCTCAGTTTGTCACGGGCAGTGGTGGATTTAGGCATGGGCAATATGGGCGATCGCCCAGGACGGCATCTTGCTGGGGGCGGCACGTGGAGACGGTGCAAAAAAAAACAAAAAAACTCTGCCCCAGTAAAAGCTTTAAAATGCAATTTACTTTATGCAAGTGTATTAATTCAGAGTGGTAATCCCAGAACAAAAATGTTAGGGGCCATTCACATCTGGCGTCTTTTGCAAGCGCAAGTTTGTTATTCTCTATGTGCAACGGAAACAACGCTGCTAAAAACAAACTGACGCATGCGCGCAGAAAACCATTCCCACCATGCCTTGCATACGCTTCTCCTGCTCCCGGTGTAAATCCCAGTTTTTTACATGCACGATGAAAAAATACGCGCCACTCATGCTCTGTAAAACCAGAGTAACAGCCTTTATTCAGAGGTGTCGGCATGCAGCGAGTTTATATAGGTCGACAAAACAAAAGTTTATATAATATGATGATGATCTTATTTTAGGGAGGTCATAACATGTGTTGGGTCTACAGATAATTCCATAAAACTTTTTCTTACCATATTCTATAGAATTGTCATAATTAATATTCATGCAAATGATTTCTTAAGTGATCTTAGCATATCACTCCAGTTGTGTCTTTACATTGTTTTTCAGTTAATAATAATAATATATTTTTTAGAATAAATATAAATAAATTGCTATATTTATTGAAAATAAATAAATATATTTATTTGTGGTAGGGGAGCTTAATGTCAAGCAACGCCCTGGGTTTGGGTTACTTTAATGAACTATACAGTATGATGATATAATTGATGACTTTGAAGCAAAAAAGGCAAGATAGGTTCAGGTGTAGTGAAATATTAGTACAATTTCAGTTTGTATGCTATTTGAATTGTTTGTTTGAGTCAATTACATGTGTTCCAACGACATAGCGTCTCATTTTATTTTTGAGGAGGGGTCGAGGGGGCTGAGTATGGGGGGTTCACCAAGGGTGCCATTCAAACTAGAGCCGCCACTGGTCATGGCGGCATACATGAAATGTTCCTGAATGAAAGTGAAACTGCTAAACTGCAATTAAAAATTAAACACCTGAAATTACATGAAACTCTGGAGGAAACGTCGGAGAGTATGGTGACGCAATGATGTTAATCGATCTATGCTATAACATGTGAAATGGGATCATGAAAGGAACATTTAAAAAGCAACTCATGTAAACACATTAATCATATTGTTGTCTTATTTAGATTAAGGCAAATAATTTGATTACTGATGTCTATGTAAACGTAGTCATTGTCCTCTGTAAATCATGACAAAATTATAATATTATGATTTTTTTTTAGGTTGTAGGGAATGCTGTTCCAGTGATATTCATTTGATTTAGGTTTTAAAATTGGCCTTGTTGCATATTGTTCACGTCGTCTTTTATTTTCTCTCATGGGAAACCTGCACACCCTTGGGACATTTCAGTTAAACCTGTCAAAACGCATTTATAACAGTCAGGTTGCTTTCTTGAGAGCTTATGTTTTTGAGTACTTTGTGTAGTCCAAAAGCCAAAATCAATTCAGTTCATTCCATAATTTCCTAAATTAATAACAACTGGCACTTTAACAGAGCGTGAAATTATCTGCCTGAAATTTAGGTATAACTAATTACTCTATTGTTTTTTTTTTTCAGATGACATCAGTTCACCCAAACCCAATTATTTCATCACAGATCATGCAGTCCCTGCACACTATCGCTCTTTCTGCTGCTCAGCACATAGGTAAATCTTCATAACTGATTGTGCACTAAAAACATGATGTTTAACTGATCATGTACTAAAATGAACTGTTGTATTGTAGTTGAGCACAAGAGCCAAAGTTTTACAGTCTGGGTTCCCTCAGTACGGGACATCACTCAGGTTTTTCTGAATATGGGGGCATCGCTCATCAGTCTTTTCCCTCTGGATATCCTGCAGCCCCCTTTTACGGAAGGAGACCTTTTGTGAGTTTTTTTTTAAATTAACATTTCTATCTTTTATGGTTTTTATTATTTTATTATGTTCAGGGTTCCAACACTTCTTGGAAGTAGTGAAAAGTACTTGAATTTTAGACATATGGATTGAAGGCCTGTAAAATACTTAAAAACAAACACAGGTTCTTGGAAGTGCTTGAATTATATTTGAAATGAAATTTGTTTTTGGTGTTATTTCAACAATTGTCAAAAACAGAATGACAAAGACATTCTTAATTTAAAAAACTTACATTTAAATCTTGTACAAGAATTAGGACACATAATGCTCATTTCATCAATATTTCAGAAAACACATTTGAAAATGACCAGTTTTGAATTCAGCAAATTTTTATTAAAGTTCTTTGAACATGGTGGTCTCCATCTACATTTTTTCAAAACAAGACATTCAAAACATCATCATTTTATGTAAATGATTTGAAATTAATGTTTCTTGAAAGTCCTTGAATCTGCTGTTTATGAAAGTGTGGGAAGCCTGTATGTTATTTATTGCTTTTTTAACTAATTTGTTTCATTTGTTTACATAACTCTTGATTATAAAAACAGCTTCTTGATAATTAGGGGTTCAATCATAGCACTGAAAGGATATTGTAATTGTTAGAAATGTCCAAAGGTCACCATTCTGATCAGGCAGACTTTAAAAACCTACTTTTGTGAACTAGTCCTAGGTTTTTTGGCAGATTGTAACCAAAGTGGTGTAGTCAGATGCTCTTGAGTCTGAATATTAAAAGTTAGAAAGAAAAAGTAAAAATTTCAAATCACTGTACAGCCAAATGTTTGAAGGGGCCAGAGCCGATTTACAAAAATCTTCATGATTCTTGAACGAAATGAGGTAAAAACAGCTTTCTGCTGGTCTGACCAACTGGAAAATTGGCATGCAATTTTTTTGTCCAAGGCAGCACTGACTTCTATGAGTGCATTGACGCTTCTCGAAAAACACAGACGTCATTGATCAATGCCATTTCAGCATCTTTTCGACAAGGTTTAATATCAGAATGAATCATGTGGGCATGTTTGACTCAGGGTGACCGCAAGGTCTTAAAGAGTCTTAAAATGTCTTAAATTTCAAAAACAAAATTTTTGGCCTTAAAAAGTCTTAAATTCACTGAAATATTGTGTTGTAGGTCTTAAATCATGTTAAACTGGTCTTAATTTTCCTATGTCCAAGTAAAGCTGCTCAATCACCAATAATCCATCTTAAAACTTTTTTTTTTATAAATGAGTTTTTATTGCAAAGAGATACAATTCACAACATCTGTTAGACATGTGTACAGCTAATTCTCCTAATTAAATTTTCTAAAGGAAGTTTATTTATAAACTAATTTCGAGAGAATCACGTGCTTATGATTGCTAGCAGCCGGTCCCGCATTATTCAATTTATGATTCACCAATCAGACGATTCCTAACCCACTATAAATACCCTAAGTTCCATATAACAGCCATCTTTGTTTTGAAGAATCCCCCCTTCCACCCCTATCTCTCCTCCTTTCCTAGATGGGTGGCACGGTGGCACAGTGGTTAGCACTGTTGCCTCACAGCAAGATTGTCACTGGTTCTAGTCCTTACCAAGCCAGCCGACATTTCTGTGTGGAGTTTACACGTTCTCCCCGTGCTCATGTGGGTTTCCCCCAGGTTCCCCGGTTTCCTCCCACCGTCCAAAAACATGCAACTTAAGTTAATTGACTAATCCAAACCGTCACCATAGACATGCTCCTAGTAAGTAGTTATCTCTTAAGAGCAATCACTATCTGTTCATTAGCTACTACAGCAGGGGAATTCTCGAGATCTACCTGAGCTCAAACTCCCTTCTCGCCTTGCAACGGGAGGGAGCCCCGGGCTCGAGGATCTTATGAGCTCAGGGCTCTCTCCCGGGACAGCATGCCAAACAAGCTTTATAATCAATCATCAGAACTCTTGAAGCAGCGAAAGAAAACTAAAGCAGCACATCCCTTTACATGATCTGCAAAATACAAAAACTATTTAGTTTTAGGAGTAACCGGGCCATTAGAAAAAAATCCTTGAGGGTTAGCCCTGTATAAGTCTAAAATTTAATTCATAAAAGGATCTTAAAAAGTCTTAAATTTGACCTAAAGAAACTTGCAGAAACCCTCTTGACTATAGGTCTGTAAGAAATTTGAAGGAAATCAGCCACTGGGAAGTGCTAAATTGCATTCTACGTGTATGTAAGCGACTGTATGTTGTACATTGTTTTACTCATGAACATCTTAATTTAGGCCTCCTCAATCTGAACAACTTTATCTCAGGAACAACTGTTGTCCACCAAATCATTTAAATAATCCAAATTACACACTACTTGTGTGAATTAGTCCTGTTTTGTTTGCTCATTCTCAATTTTTTTTTTTTACATTTTTCTTTAGATTGCTATATCAGGTCATTTAGAAATTGGGTTTTGACAGATATGCTAAAATGTAAATCATAAATGATTGCACGTATACCATGTTATTGTTGCTAATACTTCAGAAATTTAAACAGATCCCTGGTTACAATGCTATAGCACCTCCTATAACATTTTAACAGGTGAATAATGTTTTTTTTATGGCATTTCACTAACTAAAATCATATTTTCGTTATTGATTTAACTTTCTAATTTATAAATGAGCTTATCCTTATAGTGCTTGAACACTGTTGATTACTGTTATTTATTTTGTTAATTCTGTATCTTTAAAGCGTTTTTCTGTGTCAACAGAGAGGACTTCAAGCCGGAGGAAAACAGCCAAGATAGTGCAATATCTGAAATAAAAGATGATGCCACCTTACCAGTGCATAACTTGGAGAGTGTTCTCAGTGTAAGCTGAATATATTTTAAGAATGTTTTGTCATTTATTCATGACTGGAGATTTTTAATTTGTTTAACGATAAATTAGGTTCAGAATTGTTATCAATCTTTACGCCTGTATTTTTGTTCAGTACCTGTCTCTGTGTACTGCGTTATGTCCGAAAGCGTACACAGATGAGGAGCTGCTCTTGCTACTGGCGGTGGTGTGCAGAATTGGACTGGAGACTTATTTTCAGTTGCTACCAACTGGAAGCTTCAGCCTCCTGTTCCAGAATGTGCTCAAAAACATCACAGACTGGGATGTACAGGTCAGATACACTGTGTTTCATGTCTACCATAATTCACCCAAAAATGAGCATTCTGTCATCATTTACAGACACTCATGGTGTTTCAAAAAGTTTTTAGTTTTCAGTCACATGACTAGCATTGTGACATGTAAAGTTGCCATTTTTGTTAAGCTACAAATATTTTGATTACTACTTAAACCAAGGAAAAGGTGTTTTTTCCCCCTCCATATAGGAGTGTTGGGTGGTACTTTTTCCCCCTCCATATAGGAGTGTTGGGTGGTACTGTCACTGTCTGTGACATTTTCTCTTTATTTGAAAAATCATTTACTGATTACTTCCGTTTTCATTTTTGCAGTTTTCTATTTTAATAAGTGTTTTGCTTTATTACATGAAATGGAACACATGGCGCCGCATATTCTCTATGTTCTATTTTGAATCTACTTATGATCCATATGAAGAGTTCAGATGCAAAAGCCGCTAAACGCCACTTCCGCCAAAAGTGAGATAATGACATTGAGTGAATGCTTTAGACACGTAATACATGTTCAACAAATAGTTTAGCTTGAAATCATCTAAATCGCAGCGTCAGTCCATTCAGAAATAACAGTTTGTTGGCAAAAGCCTCTAAACGCCACTTGCCTTTGAAAGCAAAAGCCGCTATATCGAGAGAACCAATCAGAAGGCGTGAATCGAATATTTCTTAGCTTTTATTTACATTTTGAACAAAAAGTGGCACGTCCAATATTATTCATTCCCTTCTCAATAATCAATGAAAAAGCCTTTACTGGCTATTACAGCAATTAAACACTTTGCTGACCAATTGCTGACCAGCTTTTAGCATGTATCCACAATTTTTTAAGTTTTATTCTAATTATTGTAAATATTATTTACTATATCTATTAAATGATCAAATTAGAATCAATAGCTTCATGCGCATGTGATACGTCGTGTTATACGTACCACTTCATATGTAGTATGGAGAGGAAAAAAAAAATGAAAAATCGGCACAGAGTTTTGTTTTTGGTATAGAAGGTTACACAATAATGTAAACACATCACAGCTTTGAATGTCCTTCACGTATCTGTACACCAAAAATAGATATTTTATGTCGCCTATATTGACAGTAATTACAGTGCCTTGTGCACTAATGTTACTGGAACATGAGTGAAGTGTAAAGCATCCTGGAGCCTACATATAAAAATCATTATGTTTCTGGAAAGATACGAGTAATAATTAACATGTTGGTGCATTTCTTCAACATCACAACTTTTCTTGCGCATGACCCTGAGGTATCATACCCTTTTATGGGAAATTGTGGGGCATTTCCTATGCTAATTTTGATAAATTCTCATTCGCTTTTTTATTTAGAAGACATGCGATTCACCATTCTTAAGTATGCTGAGTCTGGGATAGATTTTTCTTAAGAAGTTTCTTGAATTTAATAATTGAAATTTTTAAGAAGATATTGGTGAACGAGGCTCATTGTTATTTTGGAACTTTGGAAATTCATTGTCATTTATTTGTTTTTTTTAATCAGTATAATCTTTCATGGTGAATATAAGGAAATCAAAAAGGAAGACAAAAAACATTGACTGAGTTTTGATTTGTGTGTGTACTATCCATTTAATGTCAGTTTATCATTCTGTCACATTCAACACAACTTTCTTTCTTTTTTAAAAATATGTCTAGATATCGAAAGCTTGCCAGATCTTGACCGATTTGTCAGAAGACCATCACAACCTCAGGAGAATCGTTTCTATTCTGCCTGAGAGCAGTCGTGGAAAGTGAGTGAAATCCTGTAATGCAATATTCAGCTTGTTGACCTTTTATTATAGACCAAAAAGATAATAAGGAGAATCAACATTTGCTCTAAGGGCTTCATGTAACTATTATTCATCTGCTGTTTCATCAACAGGCAGTTAAAACGACACTTAAGCGTGTCTATCATCTCAAAGCTTTTGAATCACACCTGCACTTATAATCCCTCAGGCACAGATTTTAAGGTGAGAATAATTCATTCAATATCAGCTGCTTTTTGATGTTGACAATTCAGCTTCAATTAAGATGCTTTATTATCTGTGATGAGTGAAATTATGCAGGTGCATCGTTCACTCAGAAGACCATGCTTTGTTATTTTTGAAGTAATAATACATGCAGTGGCCAGCATAAATGTGTACACCTCTTACAAATATTCTTTTAGATGAATACTTTACACAATAAGATAATTGTGTACAGTATATACAATAGATTACATTAGTCAGTACCAAAGCCCAAACTGGAACTAATATAACAAAATAACTTAAGAAAAGTGTGTATGTCTCTGTGAATACACGGTAAAAAATGCTGGGTTTCACACAATTCCAACATGTTGTCCCAACGCAAATCGATTAAGTTAACTTTACAAATTTAGGTGGATTGAACATTGGAAAACAATTAAGTTGCATTTAAAAAGTTGTTGTTTCACTTATTTTAAATAAGTCGTTTGAACAAGCAGCAAATGTCATTTTTGAGTGTTTGTTAGGAAAAAACATATTGAATATAATTTTAATAAAGAGGAAAAATCAAATGAACCTTAAATAATATTAAATTTTGTTGACATTTTGTAGTATTATTATTATTTTTTTGCAATACAGTGCATCTGGAAAGCATTCATAGCGCTTCACTTTTTCCACATTTTTTTATGTTACAGCCTTATTCCAAACTGGATTAAATTTATTTATTTCCTCAACATTCTACACACAATACCCCATAATGACAATGTGAAATAAGATTTTTTGAAATTGTTGCAAATTTATTAAAAATGAAAAACCTGAAATATCACATGTACATAAGTATTCACAGCCTTTGCTCAATACTTTATTGATGCACCTTTGGCAGCAATTACAGCCCCAAGTCTTTTTGAATATGATGCCACAAGCTTGGCACACCTGTCTTTGGGAATTTTTGCCCATTCCTCTTTGCAGTACCTCTCAAGATCTATCAAGTTGAATGGGAAGCGACGGTGTACAGCCATTTTCAGATATTTTCAGAGATGTTCAATAGGATTTAGGTCTGGGCTCTGGCTGGGCCACTCAAGGACATTCACCGAGTTGTTGTGAAGCCACTCCATTGATATTTTGGCAATGTGCTTTGGGTCATTGTCCTGCTGGAAGATGAACCGTCGCCCCAGTCTGAGGTCAAGAGCACTCTGAAGCAGGTTTTCATTCAGGATGTCTCTGTACATTGCTGCATTCATCTTTCCCTCTATCCTGACTAGACTTCCAGTTCCTTCTGCTGAAAAACATCCCCACAGCATGATGCTGCCACCACCATGCTTCACTGTAGGGATGGTATTAGCCTGGTCATGAGCGGTGCCTGGTTTTCTCCAAACGTAACGCCTGGCATTCACTCCAAAGAGTTCAATTTTAGTCTCATCAGATCAGAGAATTTTGTTTCTTATGGTCTGAGAGTCCTTCAGATGCCTTTTGGCAAATTCCAGGCAGGGAGTGGCTTCCGTCTGGCCACTCTACCATACAGGCCTGATTGGTGGATTGCTGCACAGATGGTTGTCCTTCTGTAAGCTTCTCCTCTCTCCACAGAAGATTGCTGGAGCTCAGACAGAGTGACCATCGGGTTATTGATCACCTCCCTGACTAAGGCCCTTCTCCCCCGATCACTCAGCTTAGATGGCCGGCCAGCTCTAGGAAGAGTTCTGGTGGTTCCAAACATCTTCCACTTACAGATGATGGAGGTCAATGTGCTCATTGGAACTTTCAGAGCAGCAGACATTTTTCTGTAACCTTTCCCAGCCTTGTGCCTCGAGACAATTCTGTCTCTAAGGTCTACAGACAATTCCTCTGTCTTCATGCTTGGTTTGAGCTTTGACATGCACTGTAAACCCTGGCACCTTATATAGACAGGTGTATGCCTTTTCAAATCATGTCCAATCAACTGAATTTACCAATTAAGTCCAATTAAGCTGCTGAAACATCTCAAGAATGATCAGTGGAAACAGAATGTACCTGAGCTCAATTTAGAGCTTCACGACAAAGGCTGTGAATACTGATGTACATGTGATTTTTCAGGTTTTTTTTTTTTATAAATTTGCAACAATTTCAAAAAATCTTTTTTCACATTTTTTTCCACATTGTGGGGTATTGTGTGTAGAATTTTGAGGAAATAAATGAATTTAATCCATTTTGGAATAAGGCTGTAACATCAAAAAATGTGGAAAAAGTGAAGCGCTATGAATACTTTCTGGATGCACTGTACCTCATTTGAATTTAAATGTATTATGCTATTATTCCTAAAGATGTTATGGAATCACACTCTTATTTGTATGAATATAATAAAGTTTTGTTTGAATACATTCACCGGCCACTTTAAGTACACCTGTTCAACTGCTTGTTAACGCAAATTTCTAATCAGCCTATCACATGGCAGCAACTTGTGCATTTAGGGATGTAGACAGGGTCAAGACGATCTGCTGCAGTTCAAACGGAGCATCAGAATGAGGAAGAAAGGTGATTTAATTGACTTTGATTGTGGCATGGTTGTTGGTGCCAGACGGACTGGTCTGAGCATTTCAGAAACTGCTGATCTACTGGGATTTTCACACACAACCATCTCTAGGGTTTACAGAGAATGGTCAGAAAAAAGAAAATATCCAGTGAGCGGCAGTTCTGTGGGTGCAAACGTTTTGTTGATGCCAGAGGTCAGAGGAGAATGGCCAGACTGGTTCGAGCTGATAGAAAGGCAACAGTAACTCAAATAACCACTCATTACAACCGAGTTATGCAGAAGAGCATCTCTGAACGCACAACAATTCGAACCCTTAGGTGAATGGGCTACAGCAGCAGAAGACCACGCCGGATGCCACTCCTGTCAGATAAGAACAGGAAACTTAGGCTACAATTCACACAGGCTCACCAAAATTGGACAATAGAAGATTGGAAAAACGTTGCCTGGTCTGATGAGTCTCGAGCTGCGACATTCGGATAGTAGGGTCAGTATTTGGTGTCAATTACATGAATACATGGATCCATCCTGTCTTGTATCAACGGTTCAGGCTGGTGGTGGTGGCCTCCACAGTCACCAGGTCTCAATCCAATAGATCACCTTTGGGATGTGGTTAAACGGGAGATTCACATCATGGATGTGCAGCCGACATATCTGCAGCAAGTGCGTGATGCTATCATGCCAATATGGACCAAAATCTCTGAGGAATATTTCCAGTACCTTGTTGAATCTATGCCAGAAAGGATTTAGGCAGTTCTAAAGGCAAAAGGGGGTCCAACCTGGTACTAGTAAGGTGTACCTAATAAAGTGGCCAGTGAGTGTATGTATTGTCTATAATCACTGAGAAATGGATAGAAATTCTCATTTTCAAAGCAGGTGTACTCATTTATGCTGTGCACTATATATGTAGATATTAATTAATCTTTCTTTCTGGCACTGTATTTTATTGCAGCTGTCCGAGCTAAAACCTTTCCTACCTCAAATGCGTCCCTCATCCCTGCTAAAAGGCCTCAGGTCTGCAAGGGGAAGCGAGGATTGTGACGCCACCCTAGACCAACAAGTGAGCGCAATTCATTTGAGGCCTGAGAGCTATTGGATCATTACATTTTTAATATCCAAGAGTGATATAGTAAAACCACTTAGAGTTTAATAAGCTGATAAACGATCTTTTTTCATACAGGCATATTACCTCTGCTACAGCCTTTTGACTTTGACGAATGAAGCCTCCAATTTTGAGTTCTTACCCTCAGCCCAAAGAGTAAGTGTTCAATTTCTGTGCTTATATAATTTTAGATTAAAGGAGGGAATCTTCAGTTTGATTCAATTTCAGCGAGTCACAATCTCATCCCAAGATATTTCCTAATGTATCTTCATTTTCATTAGCATGCTTTTTTATGTCTGGTCCTGCATATGTTTTTTTTTATGTGGAATTAGGGCTGGATGATATTGGAGAAAACTGACATTGCAATATTTTATTTTTCTGCAATAAATATTGCGATTATGGATATAATTTCACAAGATGACTTATTACTCTATTTGGAAAGAATTTACAATTTTACATTGATTGTGATGATTTTGTATTGGAGTGAATCTACATAAGATATAATAAACAAATTACAAAGATAAAATAATACAATAGAACAAAGACACAAATTAAATAAACAGTGCTTTGTGTTTTTTTTTTGGAGAGTCTAACGGTATTGAGGTACAAAAATTAAATAATCAAATGTAAAATAACATTGTATACAGTGGTCAACATTTGAAGTGGATCAATTCTTTCATCAAAGTTGTCCTAAAAATATTCAGCAACATCCATTCCTGTCTAAAGCTAATTTTGAAAAAAATGTATGATCCACCTCAAATGTTGACTACTAAAATCTTAGTAAATACAATTAATCTTTGCTAATTGTTTGTTTGCAAACTGAAGAATTTCTAGTGTCCAAATGGTTTAAATTTGCTTAAAATTGAACATAATCACATACCTTAAATCAGGGGTCTCAAACTCGCGGGACGATAGTTTGTGGCCCTCGCCTTAATTTGAAAGTTTAATGTTAGTGCGGCCCGCGAGTTTGATATGTATAGCACTTTTCAGTTTTGTGTGTGGGTATATGGCTCTCGGGGGTGGGACATCAGCTGGGCTTGACGCAGGCAGAGAAACCTTTCCCAATGAGTGAAAGTTACAGTATTTGTGTGTGCGCGCACGCATGATGGTGGTCATGCGCTAGTTAAAGCAAAAAAATCATCTTTCTTTCTTTCTTGCTCTTGCTTTTTTTTTGCTGTAACAACAGCACGGTGGATAACAGTAAATCTAATTATTATTATTATTACTATTATTATTACTATTTATTACTGATTGATTTATTTTTTTATTAATTTTGTGTTTGTTTATTTTTCATCTTATTTTGTGTAAAAAAAATTCAAATCTTAAATCTCTTTATTTTAATTTTTTTAACACAAAATAAGATGAAAAAATAAACAAATTAATAATTAATAATATAATTAATTTCTTGTGGAAAACCTGATGCGGCCCAGCCTTACCCAGACTCCAGCAGCCCACAGGTGAATTGAGTTTGAGGCCCCTGCCTTAAATAACTTTTCACTCTTTTATGGTTAAACTTACAGAGACCCGGAATGGACATGATGGTGGAGAAAAAAAAATGGGTGGGAAAAAAAAGAACAGAGTGATAGGAAAACATATTTTTAAAAGTTTTTGCTTTTCCTTGTAAAGATGTTTTGAGTTATCTCGCAAAACTATTTTTCCACAAACACTTCCTGTTCACTTCATTCATGTCAACCCTTCCGTTTTTGTCGAATTTCTGCCGTATTTTACCATTCTATCCTGCTATCATCCTATCATTAAGTATTTCCATATATTTCTGATATATTTTTAATCTTGAAAGCACGCTGAAATGAATATAAAAATGTCTGCATTCACTTTCTTTACGTTAAAGCTGTGCGTCGATCGTCGCCCTTCCTATGCAACCTCTGAATCAGCGAATGCATGTATAAGTGCTGACTGAAGGAGGAGCTCCGTATGATAAACTGATCCCAGATCAGCTTCGGTACACGCCATTTAAAGTATCACCTGTTATCAAACAATGGTGAACAGCAAATGAATCTCTCGTTTTGTTTTGTTTGATAACAGGGGTGTCACATTAAGAACAGATGCACAGATCTATAGTGAGAGCATTCGATTACTTTAGTGTTTGTGCTCATTTAAGGGAAAATTAGTTGTGTGTAAAATAAAACATGGAGGATGGACATTTTTACATATTATCAAGTGTATTTGTCTGTTTAAACACACACCCGAATCCTGCACTTTCGATCCTCTTTAAGTGGCGTGTACAGAAGCTGATCTGGGATCAGTTTATCATACGAAGCTCGTCTGTTTGTCAGCGCTTATACATGCATTCGCTGATTCAGAGGTTGCATAGGAAAGCGATCGACGCACAGCTTTAATGTAAAGAAAGTGAATGCAGACATTTTTATATTCATTTCAGCGTGCTTTCAAGATTAAAATTATATCCAAATTATGGGAAAATACTTTATGAAAGGATGGTATTGGGACAGAATGGTAAAATACGCGGGAGAATTTCGGCAAAAATGGGAGGATTGACATTAAAGAAGTGAACAGAAAGTGTTTGTGGATAAACTGTTTTGCGGGAGAACGCAAAAACTTTGAAAAATATGTTTTTCTATCACTCTGTTTTTTTTTCTCCTCCCACCCAGTTTTTTTTTCTTCCACCTATTTTTTCCCTCACCATCACGTCCCTTCCGGGTCTTCGTAAAGCTTTATTCTGAACTGTGTTTTCTGATTAATTACAATCCCAACTCGGCATTGTAGATCATACGAAGTGACTTTTTCACATTGCGATATCGATGCTGAAACAATATATTGTGCAGCCCTAAGTGGACTAGTTAATAATGTTTTGTGAAGTCAGATTATGATTTTCTGTGCATTGATCCAGATGAGCTGTGATTTTTGAATAGATTTAACAGTGCGGCCATTAAGGATCAGTGTTAATGAATCAGTCACAGAGAGACCCTGTCCATGGACACTGCCCCACTCTGTCTTCTGGTACCACTCTCACCCTCAGGGACCAATTATGAACATTACTAATTTTACTGCAAGAAGAGAAAGCAGTCTTTGAGTAGGAGGATTTTACTGGTCAGCAGGGTGATGTCTTTCCTCCTAGGTCTTCATCTTAAATATGATCAGTGTCAATAATTATTCTTTTGATGATAATCTTAATACAGTTAATACAAGAAGGTTTTCTTGGAAATTTTTAGATTAAATTCAAGAATTTTTATTTTATCACACTAAAATACCACTGGATGGAAATGCTAAAACATGCATTTCAGTATATGTATATACCGTATATTAAGGCCAATTCACACTGCACAGACAAATGAAAACAAACACCAACAAACAAGTCTGTTGCCGTTTATCAGGGTTTGTTTTCTTCCAAACAAGCATTAAATCTGCATTAAATCGGCATTAAAGCATTAAATCGGTAACACTTTATAATAACTACACACTATGAATCATTTATTAAGCATTAGTAAATAGTGAATTCGTTATTTGTTAAGCATTAACTACATTAATAGACATTTGCAATTACAGATGCTTTATTCGGGACTTATAAGCACATGTATGATGTGTTTAATGATTATACTTTCATAATCAGTTGTGAGTGATTTATTTTTCATTACTTAAGTATTGGATTATTTACAAACCATTTGTATTTAAGAGTAGTTCGGGGGTTTAGGATCATTCAGAATGAGTTAGTAAATGATTAATAAATCATTCAAATCAACGTGTATAATTCTTATTATTCAGTCGTATAGTAATGATTACTATGTATGTTAATAAATGCTTTAATAACTCAAATTCATGCTGTTATGTGACCTAATCTAAAGTGAGAACTATTTAAACCACTGTTGTCCAATGACTTGCCTAATAACTAACATTTCATAGTTAACCTAATTAACCCAGTTAAACCTTTAAGCTAAACTACAAGCTGAATACTAGTATCCTGCAAATTAGTTATTAAAACTATTATGTTTGTCTGTACAAATAGCCTAGTGGTTAAGTGCATCGACACGTAGCACTCAGGTGGTCACGGAGACCGAAGTTCAATTCCCAGCTCGAGGTCTTTTGCTGATCATTTCCCTCTCTTTGCTCCACACGTTTTCCTGTCAATACACTCCACAGTCCTAACCCTTAAAGGTTAAAAAAAATAATTATAAAGACTACTGTGTTTAAAAATCTCACAATAAACCGCACCTACAATTTCACAGGAGGACTAATACTTTTTGTAATCAACTGTATATGGCTACCACTTTATGACTGACTGAGAATAATAAACAGCTAAATTGTCACAAAGATTTTAGTAAAACAGTTTAGAATGTGAAAAAAACGACACACGGGGTCTTCTGTGAACAATGATAAAAGCAAATCAATAAATCTTTGAGCTTAGACTCAAACTTGCCAATTCCTAATGGCGTTGGCATAGTAAAGGCCCACAACACCAGGGGACTAATTTATTCTCCGACTATTGTATGACTAAAGGCATGTCTAATTGGGCATTAGTCTTTATTTTGTCAGTTTTGTTTTATATCAGAAGTTTATTACCTAATTGGACTAACTTTAGCCCTTTTCTTCACTGCCAGAACGATCTGCGCTGTCTTTCTTCTCTGCTGGAGAAGCACATTAAGTGTGACATAAGGGAGAGCGAGAAAATGCTGTACAGGAGCAAGGTGAAGAGCGGCTTCTGCGAAAAAAAAAAAAAAAAAAATCCATCATTCGGCTGATATCAAAGGCTTTCAGATGTTTATTGACAGTCTTTTTGTCTTTTGCTCTGCAGGTGAAAGACTTTGTTGCAAGAATATACACCAAGTGGCAGGTTCTTCTCACTAGGACGAGGCCTCAAGAGGTAAAGTAAAAACAAACAGTCGGCTGATGCAGATGAAAGATGTTTAGCTGACAGTCAAGGCCACGTTTTGCGTCTTTAGAATAGAAGCAGCTCGAGTCTGTTGCAGTCATATTCTACAGTGCATCTGCAGCTAAAAACAAACCATTAACCTCACATGTAAAACCTGAACCATCCAAACATGATTGTTATACACGTACCGGACATTTTATTAAGAACTGCTTTAATTCTTAGTGGCATAAATTCAATAAGGTGCTAAAACCATTCTGGTCTCTATCCGGTTGTTAAGTCGTGGTGCATCGGTGATGTATAAAATAGAGTTTCCGGGTCTAAGCCGCTACTCATTTGAAATGAGAAAATATTTGTTTATGATCACTTTTAGTCATATCACACATTAAAGAGAATTTCATTTAAAATCATAGTGTACACAACAGTCTCTGGACTTGCTGCATCACAGACACGAATATTTTAATAATTTATTTTAAAAAATAATCACTTTCAGTTATTAGGCATATACAGTTGAAGCCAGAATTATTAGCCCCCCCTTTGAATTTTTGTTTTCTATATCAAATATTTTCCAAATTATGTTTAACGGAGCAAGGACATTTTCACAGTATGTCTGATAATATTTTTTCTTCTGGGGAAAGACTTATTTGTTTTATTTCGGCTAGAATAAAAGCAGTTTTTAATTTTTTAAAAACCATTTTAAGGTCAAAATGATTAGCCCCTGTAAGATATATATGTTTTGGATAGTCTACAGAACAAACCATCGTTATACAATAACTTGCCTAATTACCCTAACCTGCCTAGTTAACCTAATTAACCTAGTTAAACCTATAAATGTCACTTTAGGCTGTATAGAAGTGTCTTAAAAATATCTAGTCAAATATTATTTACTGTCATCATGGCAAAGATAAAATAAATCAGTTATTAGAAATGAGTTATTAAAACTATTATGATTAGAAATGTGTTGAAAAATCTTCTCTCCGTTAAACAGAAATAGGGAAACAAAATAAACAGGGGGGCTAATATTTCTTATTTCTGACTTCAACTGTGTGTATATATATACAGTATAAATATAATATATATATACGCCGATTTGCGTGAAGTCATCCTTATAAAGTGGATTGATATTACAGCATTACACAACACATGTTATTACAGCATAACACAATACATGTAGGCCTGTCACGATATCTATTTTTTGTTGTACGATATATTGCACCAAAATATATTGCGATAAATGATATTATTGTCATTTTAAGACCATTTTATGCCACTCATTATATAATGCCAGAATGACAATATAATATCCCAAAGCAAGTACACTCTTTTAAAAAACACACAATATTTTATTTTCTTAAGAATATTTAATTTAATTATAGTCATTTTAACAATTCAATAATTAGGCATTGGGATCAGAATGTGAAAACGCATATCCTAAATGAATAATAATTAGTGTAACAAAAAAGTGCAAGGTGAAAAGTAATACATCTGCTACCAGATCTATTTTCAGTTGTCAGACATACACATGAAAATATACCATAGTAATTTATAGTAAATACTATAGTGTTTTTAACCATACTGACACCTCCAGTAGAGGTAGAGATGTTGCACAATCAGTTAAAATGTTGCTAGAATTGTTTTTATGTATGGGCGATATTTATTGCATCACTAAAAATAATTGAATTGATATCCATGTGTTGTGCGATAAGTCGATATATTGATTATTGTGACAGGCCTAAATACATGTTATTACAGCATAACACAACACATGCTTTGTAAATGTTTATTATTACCATTTGATGAACCTCTTTATACAGTTTAATATTGCGCGTGGACCCGGAAGCGGATTTGCGTGAAGTCACCCTTATAAAGTGGATTGATATTACAGCATAACACAACACATTACCTGCACATCCATGATGTAAACCTGTTTCAGCACATCCCAAAGGTGCTCTCCTGGATTGAGATCTAGTGACTTTGGGGGTCATTTGAATTTAGTCAACTCACTGTCATGTTTAAGAAACTATTATTTCAGAACTGCTGCTAAAGTATTTTTTCATTTTTTTGCACTATTCTTTAGAAGTTTATGGCTGTATATGAGAATCTCAGAAGGTTATCAGTTTCTGAAATGCTCATGCCATTCTGGCACCAATAACCAAAATCACTTTCCCTGTTCTGAGGCTTTTTTTAACTTGACCACGTCTATGTACATACCCAAATGCATATGCCATAATAATTCATTGAGTTGCACTTGTCCATAATAATTCATTGAGTTGCACTACTTCATAATAATTCATTGAGTTGCACTTGTCCATAATAATTCATTGAGTTGCACTACTTCATAATAATTCATTGAGTTGCACTTGTCCATAATAATTCATTGAGTTGCACTACTTCATAATAATTCATTGAGTTGCACTTGTCCATAATAATTCATTGAGTTGCACTACTTCATAATAATTCATTGAGTTGCACTTGTCCATAATAATTCATTGAGTTCCACTACTTCATAATAATTCATTGAGTTGCACTACTACCATCTCCTGAGGCTGATTAGATATTTGAGATAACAAGCAGTTGAGCAGGTTGTGAATTGGCCACACTGCAAAAAAAATGTATTTGTGGATCTAAAAATTCTTAAATCAAGAAACATTTTTTAGACAAGAATTTTTTTTTTCTTGTTCTTAGAAGTAAAAATTAAGTGGGTTTTTATTAAATAAGTAAAATAATCTGCCAATGGTAATCTGCTATGAAACAAGATTTTTTGCAAAATTAAAAAAAAAAAACAGATTTCCACGACTTGTGAAATCTGCAGCTAAACAGAGACCATTAGGATTGAAACCTAAAACCTTTGCTTTAGTCCTTAGCGGGATCAATAAGATTACAAAAACATTCGGGTCCTTATTGACATTACAGCATAACATAACACATGAATTAGTCATCCATGATGTAAACCTGTTCCAGCACAACCCAAACATGCTAAAGGTTCACTAAAGGTAAATTAAGTGAACTCACTGTCATGTTTAAGAAACCACTTTGAGATTATTTGAGAACTGCTGCTTACTCAGTATTTTTACATTTTTGCACTATTCTTTAGAACAGGGGTGCCCAAACTCGGTTCCGGAGGGCCGGTGTCCTGCATAGTTTACTTCCAACCCTAATTAGGCACACCTGGGCTAGCCAATCAAGCTCTTACTATGCTTTCTAGAAACATCCCTGTAGGTGTGTTGAGGTAAGTTGAAGCTAAAATCTGCCGGACACAGGCCCTCCAGGACTGAGTCTGGGAACCCCTGCTTTATAAGCTTATGGCTATATGTGAGAATTTCAGCAGATTATGAGTTTCTGAAATGCTTGTACCATTCTGGCACCAATAGCCAAAGTCACTTAAATCACCTTGTGTGCCCATTTAGCCGCTAGCTCTCTGCAACTCTCACTTGGTCACCCACTGAAGCTAAGCAGGGCTGCGCCCGGTCAGTACCTGGATGGGAGACCACATGGGAAAGTTAGGTTGCTG